>JARFJB010000135.1:2202500-2337500 GCA_036346205.1 Vesta saturnalis | reverse complement strand
CAAATTGTATAGTTTTGTCCAAATTACTTAGTTACTTAATTATAGTAAAGTTAATACAGCATATAGGCTCTTTATTATATTTTCAAAATATATACTTAAACAAGTTCATTAACTTATTTAAATATAATTTAATCTCATAGTTTTGATATGTAACTATGTAATTGGAAAATATAATGAAGTTAAAATTTGTCATGTTAAAATAAATGGATCTTAACTGGTTTAGCTCCAATTCATGTTAATACTAAAATGATTACTAAAAATAATTTTATTTATTGGATAAAATGAATTTCTTTGTATTTTTTTTAAATATTTTTAAAAATAGTTGGTTTTTCAATGAGAATATAATGCTAAAGTTAAACTTTAAACTTTAGTTATACCGTCAATGTAAATGTTGTTTGTAGCTCTCGTAAGTTTCTTCTTGGTTCTTCTAACGAGTAGTATTCGAACCATGTCATAAATTCGCAATTACAATATCTTAATCTTAATTGTTTTGGTTTCGTTAGAAATGTTGAAGCTAGATTGAAGGAGACTTAAGTAGTTCATATTTTGTGCCTACATGCAAATATGTACAAGTGGCAACATCGATAAACTTATGTCTCTCTCACACTCATATAATGTTTCTTTCTAGCTTATTATAAGCCAGACCCGCAGTAATGTTTTTCCAAACCTGCATACATGTATATATATATATATATATATATATATATATATATATATATATATACAGGGTCCGCCAATAGTGCGTGGACGAAGCTTTATGAGTTTATACAATATCGTTTTCAAAATTATTTATTGCAGGATGGTGTGGGATCTTTCGGGTTACAATTAGAAAATATTTTCGCAAAAATTACTACTCGTATACAGGGTATTACAACACAAAGTTATATTTTTTTAAATGGAACATACCGTATATTATCATAAATTTGGATTCCCTGGTTAATTTTAAGGGCACTTTATTCACTACATGAGGTATCTTAAACGCGCAATTTAGGCGCTGCATTAAATTTTTTGAAAATTTAGAGGTTGAAAAGAAAAATTGTAACAACCGTATTGAGAAATGTGTAACACTAAAATTTTAATGGTTGATTAGTCATAGACTGTGCTACATAAAATCGTAAAAACAGTAATATTATCTTTTTTAATTTTCAAGATATCGTAATGCAAAGTTTAAAATTTTCAATCACAGATAACTTGATTTTTTTAAATGGAAAGGTATACATTGTTTTACATTGTTAGATAGGAAATTTAATTACAATTTTTTTGATATAACATTGTTGGTATTTATTTTTTGCCGTTTTTTGATAACCCAGCTTTTTTACTGAATTTGTCGATTTTCGTAGGTTTACATATGTATGTATAATTGTTTAAATCACATCAAGCTATGAAAACAAAAGAATATTAGAAACAAAATTCAGCAATAGTATCTGTTTTGTCATTTCGCGTGTATGTTCAAACGTAACTGAGTTAATTACTTTATTGCAGTGTGAATGTTTGATGCTTAACTTTACGAACATCATATACGTAATACGTTTATTTAAAAATTATAATGAGTAATTTTTTGCAAAATGAATTAGTTGACATGATATTTGTGCTTGGAGAATCAAACAAAAATTGTTTATTGGCCCGTCGAATCTACGGGCAGCGTTATCCTGATCGAAGACAACCAAGAGAAGAATCGCTTCGCAATCTTTTAGAAAGATTTGAAATTACTGGCAGTGTTGGATATCCTAAAAACGAAAGAGCTAAAGTTTTTACAAATGAAGAAAATGAATTTCGTGTACTTGTAGCTACAGTTGAAAACCCCCACGTTAGTATTCCGATATTAAGTGACAATTTACAAATCAGGCAAACTTCCGTGAGACGAATGTTGAAGAAAAATAAATTTCACCCCTATCATGTACAATTACATCAAGAGCTGAAAGAACAAGATTTTCAAAATCGAATTAATTTTTGCCAGTGGGTTCAACAACAGTTAAATGCGAACCAAAATTTTATATCGGGGATATTATTTACCGACGAATGTACATTTCATCGAAATGGATTTGTGAACAGACATAATTTTTATTTTTATTCCAATGAAAATCCACACCAATTTCGGTTAGTCTCTCAAAATAAATGGTCAGTGAATGTTTGGGCAGGTACATTCGGCGGAACTATTGTTGGTCCTTTTTTTTTTCAATGGCACACTCTCTGGGGTAGAATATCATAATTTTCTAGAAAACGAATTATATCATTTATTGGAGAATGTACCTTTAGCTCAAAGAAGTGGTATGTTTTTCCAACAAGACGGGGCACCTCCTCATCATGCCAGAATTGTAACCCAGTGGTTAAATTCGACGTTTCACGAAAATTGTATAGGAAGACAAGGACCGATACCTTGGCCAGCTAGATCTCCCGATATAACTCCGTTGGATTTTTCTCTTTGGGGCTTTGTGAAGAATAAAGTATATGAGGAAGAACCAACAACTGCTGAGAATATGAAATTGCGAATTAGAAATGTTTTTGCTACAATTACTCCTAATATGTTAGATCGGGTTGAAGCTTCTTTTATTAAAAGAATTCAGTATTGTCTAAATCAGCGTGGTCGACAATTTGAACATTTAATTTAATATTGTTTTCTTCCAAAATCGATAAATTCAGTAAAAAAGCTGGATTATCAAAAAACGGCAAAAAATAAATACCAACAATGTTATATCAAAAAAATTGTAATTAAATTTCCTATCTATCAATGTAACACAATGTATACCTTTACATTTAAATAAATCAAGTTATCTATGATTAAAAATCTTAAACTTTGCAAATTCAGTAAAATAGCTGGATTATCAAAAAACGGCAAAACATAAATACCAACAATGTTATATAAAAAAAAATGTAATTAAATTTCCTATCTAACAATGTAAAACAATGTATGCCTTTCCATTTAAAAAAACAAGTTATCTATGATTGAAAATCTTAAACTTTGCATTACGATATCTCGAAAATTAAAAAAGATAATATTACTATTTTTACGATTTTATGTAGCACAGTCTATGACTAATCAACCATTAAAATTTTAGTGTTACACATTTCTCCATACGGTTGTTACAATTTTTCTTTTCAACCTCTAAATTTTCAAAAAATGGAATGCAGCGCCTAAATTGCGCGTTTAAGATACCTCATATAGTGAATAAAGTGCTCTTAAAATTAACCAGGGAATCCAAATTTATAATAATATACGGTATGTTCCAATTACAAAAATATAACTTTGTGTTGTAATACCCTGTATACGAGTAGTAACTTTGTGAAAATATTTTCTAATTGTAACCCGAAAGATCCCACACAATCCTGCAATAAATAATTTTGAAAACGATATTGTATACACTCATACGCGTACAAAATTATAACATTAAGAGAAAAATAAATAAAAAGCAGTTTAGTTACACATAAACACAATAAAAAAAATGCTTGTGGTCACACCCACAATCGTGTTATAAATAATTAGAATAAAAATCGTAATACCAAACATGTGGCTCTTTAAAACCAATCATGCCGGGCTTTATGTAAATAAGCACATAAACGATAAGACAAATTACGGTGCATATAGTATATATAGAAACTGGCTTGCCGACAAAGCAATCTCTCCCGACGGTTTTCGAACTTAGGGTTCGTGTATGCGCGGAGTAGTATATTTAAGTTTTTTGGGTAATTAGAGTAGAAGTGGTTGAAAAACCAATGTGGTGTAACGTAAAGTTTTTATGTAGAGGGTAGTAGTACAGGTGTCGAGGCGTACAGTTTAGTTTTTTGCTACGGTGGCGTAAACGGTACCGCGAAACAACGTTGACTAGACTCGTGTAGAAAGAACTATTCCAAAATTTCATTAAGGGATCATATAATTGCTCAACCTTCACGACGCCAATTTATTGTGACGTTCAGTTAGTCCTTAGAGTTATGTGTGTCGAGATCCAGAACAGTGCTGAGTGTTAAGTGCCTAGTGCTCACGCTTTTCTCTGGAAAATACTTCGATTTTCTTTGCGGAAAAATACAATGGGCTGCTGTTAAATAAATAAAACTTTCTGTAATTTAAAATTATAAGAATTAACCCGAGCTTGAATAGTATTGATATAAAGTGAATAAGTAACGTACTGCAAATAGTTTCGCTTGAGGAGTATAGTTAAAGCAAATAAAGTTAAGTAAACAAATTGCGTGTCAATGCAGATATTAACGTACACGATCAATTGAAAATCGAATCAAGCAACGCTAGAAGCAGAAGGCAGCCGTCGGTCGCAAACATCCCCAGCAACAACCGTATCGTCGAGTTTATAGTCAATCCCTGATTTTGTGTAACCAAGGGCCTCTGCATTTAAGGTAACTTTTGTGTTTTTTTTTTTGGATTGACGAAATTTAAATAAAATGTTGGGTGTTTTTTTATGATTATGATGATATTTAGGTATAAAATAAATGCATGAACTCACGGATTTTCTTTAGTGGGTCACTCTTGATAATTTGGTTGGTTAAATTTATACGACCAGTGCTTTCATGCAGAGTTAGCCGAATTTATTTGAAGTGTATCTTGTTCAATATTATACAAAATTAACCAAGTCTATACCAACCATATTATGGTTATCTACAACCACATTAGAATTTTTCTTGCACGTGCCTTAGGGACAGAAATTAAAATTGTTAATTAAATATTGACTTCTACCTTATTAAATATTCCTGCTAAATCTTATGTAATGTCCAAATCCAAAAGATAATAGTCTTTCTACTTAAGTTTGGTTAATAAATCGGGCAATTCACATAAAAGAGTCTCCAAGTTAACATAGGCAAGCTCGATTTTGTAAGGAATACAAACTGGCTGGGTATATTTTTTAATTACACTTTGCAAACCATCTTTACTAATAATTTGCATAACACATTTTGCCATTGTAACGGTATAAACAGGCAGTAAGACTAGGTAACAGATAAACTTGACATTTGCACTACTAGTCAGTGGCCGGGTGTGAGTTAGATATTAATTAGGTTGTACACCGAACGATAGTATACCAGACATAAATCAAAATAGGGGTAGAAGTCGTGGTAAAACGGGAAATGGGCGCCAGTATATTTGAAATGTCACAATGAGGGATGAAATGCCTAATTACGATAGTTCACAGCTCGCTCAAAATACCCAAATAACTTGCTTACCTATACGTAATCTCCACTGGCGGCACCGGGACCAGCAGATCTTTCGCCAACCTGAAAGGCTTCAAACCCAATATTCGCACGCTTAAATAAAATAATAGCGTGTCGCCAAAATCAATCACTTCTTTGATAAAGGAAAACTAATCTCTAGTCAAGTTACGTTAATCCAAAATCTCAATGTGAAAAATACTTTCACTTCGCCAAACAAAAAATATAGTAATACATTAATAACAATTTAAAAAAACGGTTTTAACTGTGTACACAACATTTGAAAACTTTCGGCCGTGTTTATTTCATTCAAACCAAACTCGATATAATTACGTTAATTTAATGAGAAAATTAAATAATAAATGCGTAAATTGCTTGTCCTTCCACGCTGTGTAATCATAGGTTCACAAAACAAAAATAACACAAGTTCAATAACCTAAATAAACATAATGTAAAAAATCTGGAACACTGGAACTGTGGCAGGATCTGTAACAAACAAATTACACCCACGTACCACACAAAATTAAAAAACACCGGACGCGTTTGGATAGCTATGCTATAATCATCAGCGGTCGACTAGGACGGACTAAAGAAAATTTCTAACGTATCAGCGAGTAACGCTTAGTTGCTAATCTGGTGAAAGTGAAAGTTATGAAAGTTTAATGAGGTCTGAGTAGCCTAAAGGTTCTTGATCATCATTATTCATTAGAATTTATTTGTTTTTGAAGATCTCTAAACTTTCATAACAATCAGGTGCTTATTACTAACATGTTTGATTAGTGATACCTCATCTACTGCATGATTTTTATCAAACATATGTAGGGCTACGGCAGACTTGTCCCAACGTTTGTATTTTATATGAGCTAAATGTTCTTTAAAGCGAATTTTGATAGGTCGTTTAGATTGCCCCACATATATTTGTTCACAATTTTTACAATTAATCTTATAAATGAGGTCTGAGTAGCCTAAAGGTCCTTGATCATCATTATTCATTAGAATTTATTTGTTTTTGAAGATCTCTAAACTTTCATAACAATCAAGTGCTTATTGCTAACATGTTTGATTAATGATACCTCATCTACTGCATGATTTTTATCAAACATATGTAGGGCTGCGGCAAACTTGCCCCAACGTTTGTATTTTATATGAGCTAAATGTTCTTTAAAGCGAATTTTGATAGGTCGTTTAGATTGCCCCACATATATTTGTTCACAATTTTTACAATTAATCTTATAAATTCCCGACCTATGCTGCTTATCCACTTTATCTTTTGGATTGCCTAAAAGAGTTTTCAAACTATTATCTGAAGTGGTGACTGTTTTCAAATTAATTTTGGAAAAGATTTTATGTAGACCTTTTGCATACGCAGGATAGTTTTTGTAACTTTACATACTTTGTTTCTATTTGTTCTCCAGCGTTACCTAATGTAGTTACGTTCTTAACCCTCATCCTATGTGTTTGTTTCCTAACTATATTCATAACCACTTCATCTGAAAACCCATTGTATGCAGCAATTCCTTTAATAGTGCGCAATTCTTTATTATAATTTTGAACTGAAAGAGGAAAATTAAGCAATCTATGAACCAAAAAGTTAAAAGCCGAGAAGTTTATGCTGTCTACAGCGATTTGAGTCATTGGTTATGAATCTTTTAGTGCTAGTTTCCTTACGATAAATATCTATATATAGTTTACTACCATTTCATGTTACCAGAGTATTAAGAAACGGGAGACTGTCATTTGCCTCTATCTCATAAATAAATCTGATTGTCGGAAATTTAGAATTTAAAGTTTCTACAAAGTTCTCAACGCTACAAATTTTAGTATTAAGGATGGCAAACACATCATCCACGTATCTAATACAAACTCTAGAAAAATAAGGCAAATCGCGTTTTAAGTCTGCCTCAAATTTACCCATGAATAGATTGGCTATAAACGGAGATAAGCTATTGCCCATTGTCGTACCATGTTCTTGCTGGAAAAGTTGATGGTTAATTTTGAAAAAAGTTTGTTTCATTCACAAATCTGTTAATTTAAGAACATATTCTACTTCTCTATCGTCCAAATGGTTTTGTTTTAAAATATCCTCTAAATAAACTAAGGTTTTATCTATTGGAACGCTCGGAAACAGTGAACAAACGTCGAATGAGACTAAAATTTCATTTTATGTAAGTTCATACGAATTGGCTACACTGAAGTTGGGCTGTTGGTAGGAGAGGTTATGAAATTTACTAAATAACCATTTGGACAGCATATAAGTAGGTGACTTAATACCAGAAACAAAGGGTCGCATAGCATTACCTAGTTTATGAATCTTAGGCAAGCAATACATTTTAGGTAGCACCGGATTGGATACCGTTAGTCGAAACCTAAGAGAGTCATCCACAACTCTTTTACATGCTAATAAAACCTTCCTAGTTGAAGTAATAATTTTAGGAAGAGGATCTTTCTAATTACTGAATAAGATCCTGAACTTAAGAGTTCTTTGACTGAAGCAAGATAATCCTCTTTGTTTAAAATGACTATTTGATTGCCTTTATCTGCTTTGAGGTAAAAGCAATTTTTACTTTTGAGATCTTTAACAATTCGAAGTTCTGAATGATTTAAATTAAATTTTGACTCCTGTTGGACATTTTCCGAAATTTGAATTTTACTGCCTTGTCGAACGTACTTTTTGCAATTTTCATCCAATGATTTAATCGAACTTTCTATGCCTACTATGATTTTATCCAACGGAGGTTTGTTAAAATTAAGATTATATTTCAAACCTTTATTTAACAAATCTATTTCTAAGACTACAAACTGTAGGAAATTGGAACAGTTATCAGAGAGGGCAGAATTTGTTATAACAGGTATTAAACAGATAAGCTATAGAAATAAATTGCGTTGTATATTACAATTAGGAAATATGGGCTCGTTGTACATATCTAATTATTGGTTAGAAAGGGAATTGGAAGAACAACGTATAGATTTAAATTATAAAATTAAAATTAAATTGGATGTACTAAAACATACACCTAGTAGTCATAAAGAAAGAATTATATTTTGTGTGTAAAATTGTATATTGTAAATTATAATGTTTCTATTAATTAAATAACATTTGTAAAAAATGTAAAGTTACCTATTTATTTGTGTAAAAATAAGTGTTGTAAATCTAGTTTCTTTTTTATTTAAATGATACCTAAACTATTTTGGATTATCCCGGTTATGTTCGGGGAGGGTTGGAGTGGGGATCGCCGAACCAGCCTTCGCTGAAAGTCTCTTATTGAAAAATTTTACCTATATGAAATATTACTACAGTCATTAACTCGTAAAAGTTTGCGACGCCACACTTTCAGCGAAGGCTGTTTCGGCGATCTCCATATATTGGAGGAATGAGTATAAGCACTTGGCGATGTTCGGATAGCCTCTTATAAAGTAAACAGTTTTTATTCCATCTCTTTCTGCAAGTGCCCCAACATGTGGGTATTGTCTCTTATTAACAACGAAGACTGACATTTTATAAGTCCCATTTGTATCCCAGTCAACTTTCTTGTATTCTCGTTTCCCCAGTATACCAATTGCAACATATTGTTAAACACTAAACAGCCACTATTCTGTAAACTTTCTGTTAGTTTTGTCCACATTTTTGAGACAGATACAGAATGCATTGGTGCTTCTTAGAAGTAATTTTTACTACTTTCCAATAATGTTAAGCAATCTGCGAGAGGGTTGTACATCTCGTTTCCAGAATAATAAGCATCGTTGCTATAGTTGTAAATTGTTGTTTTCAATCTGGTAATTCCGTGCTTTTTGGCCAGAGTAGAATAAAATGTTTCCTTTAATTTTGCATCCGGACAATTTAAACAATCTATAAGATAGTTTTCGATAGTTTTATTAACACCAGGGCTTGTTATTTGGCAAATAAATTTGTAAATTTTTATTCTTGCATTAGAAGTTAACCAAGTTAGGCAGTCTATACCAACCGTATTATCGTTATCTACAACCACATTACAATTTTTCTTGTACTCGCCTTGGAGACAAAAATTAAAATTGTTAATTAAATATTAGCACATTTCTACCTTATTAAATATTTCTTCGAAATCTTGTGTAATGTCCAAATCCAAACGATGGTAGTCTTCCTTCTTGAGTTGAGTTAATAAATCGGGTAATTCATATAAAAGAGTCGCCAATTTAACATCGACAAGCTCGATTTTGCAAGGAATACAAACTGGCTGGGTATATTTTTTAGTTACACTTTGCAAACCACCTTTACTAATAATTTGCATAACCTCTTGACATTCGGTTCGAGCTATTTAAAATAATCGTAAGCTTCGCCTTAACTACATACCTAGCCGAAACAGATTTACCAAACATTTCTGGGAGGAAACTATTAAACGAACCACAAATGTCTTTCTTTACGAGTGGTGTTTTTCCTGGTACATTGTAATGCTCCACTCCGCAAATGCCAACAACCATTATGTTATTGCAAAACGAATCGGAAATGGGTATACATGGTTCTACACCCTTGTCTTGTCAAAACACCTCGACATAATTAATATTACCAATATCCGGAACAAGATTGTTATTTCGTAAATTCACCAATAACAGCCATTGTCCAAATCTTTCGTTTGTGGATTTAATTTTTCTTCCATAAAGTTTGGAAACACTAAACACTTTAGAAGGATCCATGTTAACGGTTCGAGCGTCTGCTAAAAAATAAATTGAATGGTTCTTACATCGCCGATTTATTAGAAGTACTCGACAATGTTCGGATAATCTTGGTTATGTTCGGGGGTTGAAGTGGAGATCGACCAAACAGCCTTCGCTGAGAGTTTTGTATCGCAAAATTTTACCTATATGAGAGCGGTGGCCTAGTTAATGTTAGTAGCGAAAAGGAGGCTGTCAGAAGATCAACCAGGCAAGACGGATACTGGTGCTACATGAGATGTAATCTTAAAATAGCATTACTTAATAAATTATTATTAATAATCACCGAGAAGTCCATTGAGAAGGAAGCACTAACAGAAGATCCATCAAATAAGGAGGACGCTGTTGATATTGATACATGAGATGTATTCTTAAAATAGTATTACTTATAATAAATTATTCTTTAAATATAAATTCAAATTTCCGCCAATGTCCTCTCAAGGGGTCAAAGGCCCGAGAGCAAGTTTCGTAACCTTATACCTGTCTTACAAGTTAGCATTAGGCCCCTTTATTAGAATACAATTCCCCGCCAAGGAAACACAACAATATGCGAAGATCCCCGAACATAGTTTCAGCTAAGAGGCCATGACAACGTGGGGCGCAGCCCCCAGAACAAGTTCCGAAAACCTACAGTTGTCTTATAAGTTAGCATTAGAATACAAATTCAAATTTCCCACCACAACCAATCAGAATGCAGACTTAATTCTCCAATCAGAGAACAAAGATTAGGTGGTGGGGTAAGGATCAATTAGAAGTCAGAGGGCGGACCACACTTACAACCAATCAGGTAAAATGAATGAGTGTGGCCTGGTCTTAGTCCTGACTTAATGAAGGGCCTTTATAGTCTTAACCCCCTCTTAACGCATCCAAAATGGCCGCTGGGTCACACCCTAGGGGCATTCAACACCCCTAACCAGGGGTTAGACCGCCATAAAGGCTCTTAATATTGCCAGAAGGACCTTATTTAGGGGATAAACCTCGCCCAGGGTTTGAAAAGGGCCCCCAAAAAGAAGCCGACCGTACCCTCCACCCCACTTCTAACCCCACCCATTACTCCCAGCATCACCCACCACTATGACGTCACATCTCATGCTCCCCTCATTCTACTTACGTGGTTTAAGTTTATATCGAAGATATATAATGAATTTTGAGTATTAGTTTTCGTATTTTTTGCGGATTTTAAAAGAAGCTTAAAATTTTACTTAAGTGTAAATGAGCTTTGGGTAGGTATTTGTGAAGTACAATTTCATGTAAAGGTGAGTACTTTTTCTTCAACTGAACATTATGGTTTCCTGTTAAGCTATTATTTTAAGATCTAGTTCGCGACGTTTTTCCCGCTATACATCTATTTAACAGGTGGCGCCTTAGTGACGTATTTTTACTGATTTTGACTCTGCTGAGTAGTGTCGAGTGCCCTTTTGGATTGATGAGTAAGAAGAAACTTAACTCTAAGTTCATTGTATGTCCTGCTAGTTACTCTTTCATTTCTGCGGTCATGTCATTGGGTCTTCCAAATTTTTTAATTTTAATTAAACCACTTAAATGTCGAAGTATAGGTTTCGATATGTTGTATCTACTAGAAGCTTCGCAAAATCCTATTTCACCGTTCCGATCAGTAAAGCGCCCAACTATTATAGTTTCCCTTCGCCATTTTTAACTGTTGAAAAAGAAGTTTAAATTAGTACATAATATCCTTAAAGGTCTAAATTGTATGGTACGACTTAAGCAACAGAAGCTTAACAGTTTCATACTAAAATAACTGACAATCTAAACATGTTATTTCGTTTGCGCATACCTAAATGAATGGAAAAACGTGACGAAAACAGTCATTAATACACACAATAACTTTACTATAACATTCCTTCTTGAAATTGCTTACAAATAAGCCCGAAATCTTATTACGAACGATACAAAAAGCTTACCAAATTTTTAATTTAATTATCACAAAGGCGGGCTGGCCGCTAACTGATTTATGTTAGCACGCGTGACTAAACAGCGCATGTCTACGGCGTTAGATCCCGCTTAATGTAATTGTGACACGAGCTATCACTGTAGTACGACTAAGGCAACTTTTATCTCTTCTATCTTCTACAGATTATTGATAATCTAGTTTTGTTTTACTTCTCGTACTGTATCGTCTTTTCGACGACTAAACTATTGATGTCTTTACATTATTTACTTCTATCTTCAGTATTGCATAAATTACATTCTTTTATGACCTTTTAATAATATTAATGATTATACACACAAGAATTTATGAATAAGATATAAATAATAATTTATTCACTGTTGAAGAGTATCATCCTGTTCATTTTTGAATTGTATAATTATGTAGTATATCTTGTCTGCGATTTTTCGTTAATAAATAAGAAATAAATAAGTTTTACAGGATAAAGTCAGAAAATAATTGATTGTTTTCCTGTAAGGCGTTTATACTGTTTGAAAATGAACCATTATCCTTATAAATAGACTTACAAGCTCAGTAGCGTATCAAAAAAATGGAAAACAGCTGAGGTATCCACCAATAAAGGGATTAAAATATACAGGGTACCACCCTGTAGTGAGCCAAAATTCATGAGTAGATCCTAAGGTAAAAATATTGCGATTTAGCCGTATTTAGTTCAGTACAAGAGTTGATAGTTAAAGGTATACAGGGTGTGAAATATAATTTTTTTAGTTTCCTATCTCTTACTACTTTACTGTTGACGACAATTCTTAATTCTAAATAAACTCAAGTTTTTAACATTTGACATTTCCTTGTAACTTCCAAAGCCAAACATCTCGAAAGCGGTGCAAGACAGCGACCTCCATAAAGTATACCTTTTTTTCTAAAATAAGAATTTGATACCAAAGATGAGATTTCTTGATGTATAAAAAAGTTATGTCGTTTTCATAACATTCAATTTACCGTATCTGGCGCTTTCTATGAACTATAACCTTGACTCAAAGAACGCCAAACGCTAAAATTTTAAATTGATATTAGTGTTTATTAAGAAATAAATAAAAAAAAACAATTAAAATTATATTTTGTATTTCACGCCCTGTATTTCTTTAACTGTCAACTTTTGGACAAACCTGAGTTCAAAAGCAAAATCTGGAACACTGGAACTGTGGCAGGATCTGTAACAAACAAAATACACCCACGTACACACAAAATTAAAAAACACCGAACGTGCTTCGATAGCTACGCTATTATCATCAGCGGTCGACTAGGTCTGAGTTTGGCTAAATTGAAATCTTTTACCTTAGGGATTTATTCATGAATTTTGGCCTATTTCCTCGGGGTCGCATTGTATAATGCTTATCTAATTAAAGTAGATAAAACTGGAGAGCTCTAGAGAAACAGGCCCCTTATTTACATGGTCCCACAGTACCAAGGTTATACAATTTAAACGTTGACACATTAACACAATTAAAACGTGTCAAGCTCACACAACTCAAATTTACGATCGAGAACCTCTACCACGCCCAAATTTATATCGGAGGTCATCTCATTCTAAAATGTATTTGTTTATATAGTTTTGCTTTATAAACAAAAACCTTTGAACTTATTCGTTCATAACAAAAACTTATAATAGTTTAAGTGTAATACCTTTATTAATATTATTATTTATTCAGACATACGGTTTGAATTAGAAGCGAAACATTTTGATTTAGTACAAATGCAAACAGTACTTTCCACTTCTGTTTGATTACAACAGCGTGGACATGGTGCATCGTAGATGCTCCTGTAGTCGATTATCAGATGGTTGCCGTTGGTTTATTCTAACACCACACAGGAAGAATTTAACCTTGTCGTTGGTAGATGTGGAAATGAATCCTGGTGCAGCAAGTGGTGAACGCGAATTAATTCCATACTATGCACGATACCTTAGTAAACGTTTATCGAAACAATTATAATACTGAGGTTAATAAAAGTTTAGTGGGACGTCACACATGTCACCGTAAAATACAGTAATATACTGGCATGAAATAATTTATTATATACAATATACACATTATAAAATATTAATCGTTCAGATAGTTTACTTCATCTCAAATAACGCATGAATCATCCTCATATAGTTTCTGTATCATTGTTAGAGGTGCTCCACACGATGAGTACCAGTACTCTGGTTGTGATATTTTGCACAGTACAAACCATCTCTCCATATGTGTCTGGCAGTCAATAATTCGGTAGTCTCTTGATATATGCATATGGCCAACAAAATGATAACGAGTGTGAAGGGCAAATATGAGTGAATAATAACGTAAATCACCCATAAAGGCATAATCGTGGAAGTATCGAATTAGTTTATTCAAGTTGGTGACCCATTCCGAATTCCACTGAGCATATATATATATATATATATATATATATATATATATATATATATTTCGCAGCGCTTCTGTTCTCTAAATTCCTTGTAATGAGATGTTTGACGTACTGATACTGTTAGAAATAACGCGTTGGTATATATGTGTAGTTCTCCCTCCTTTTCAAGTAGGTATGACTATGTACAGATATATTTTCAAATATAGAGGATATACGAGGGCATAGAAAAGGTGAGATATAGAGATGAAGTACGTGTGAAGCCAGTATCGTGTAAGTGAAGAACATACTACGCCAAGCTATAGAAAATTGTAGGAACGTGGGTGCTATAAATTCAAGTGAATGTCGTGATATTTTAATTAATAATCTACAGTATTATATAAATAAAAGTAAATCTAAGTATATGGTTGTCGGTTTGCCATGGCAACCAAATTTTGAATCAGTCGTAACGCTTCGTGGATCAAAGAGTAATGGTCAGGTGTTTGATACGCTAGAATAGCACATACTTGTAGACCATCAAAGTTTAATGATAAATTATTCTAGCTACATGGTTGCTAGCAAAGATGGGTTCGAAAACTGTATCGTATGAAACTATTAACAAGAACAAAGCTATTTGTATCTATTTAGGTTGAGAGTCTATAGAGCAATTACAGAGACTTTTTAACATAATAAATTACTAATTGTATCTATTATCTAGTATCGAATTTCCTGCATTTTACAGTAAAATAATAAACGCTGCAGGGGAAGTGCCTGATGTTGACATATATAGCTCCATCACAACATTTATATGATGTTACTGTAGGTTATAAAATGTGCCAAAAAGTTGCAAAAGCTGTAAAGTAGAAACAGTGGAGTAAAGTGCAAAAAGAGTAGTAATAGTCACATGTGGATGGGTTGCAGTGAAGAATTGTGGCCTAAACCTGTAAAATGCGTTAATGCAGTGCAAAGATAATATGCCAATTTCATCATTAGAATTTGATGCTGAACATGAAAAAGTATGTGGAAGAGGTACGTTTAGTGTATTTAGATTCTCTGGTATACAAGTATGGTGAAGGAATAGGTCTTTATGAGCAATCATTTCAATTGTATAATGATAGTGTACAGTGTAATTACGGTATGAAACCAATAACAGATGGCCTTAGAGAAATATCATTGGAACAAATTGTACTCGAAATAGAACGATATCTGCCGAATTATAATTCATCAGATGTCATCACCAAGTGTGTTCACTACTTAGTAAAATGGGAGTTTGTGAATAGACAAGCGTAAAAAAGAGAACAATTAGCTAGAGAAAAAAAGATTGTAGTAACATAATTTCACCAATCCTCGAAAATAAACATCGTGAATGAGTATTTATGTAACGCTTTAGTAGATTGTAGTATTTTTTGTATACATTGACGTAGAGAAAAATTGAAATTGACAAAAAAATTATTATATTATGTATTAAATTATATTATATTACGTATACGTATTATATTATAGTAAATAGAAGTAAACGTACATAAATATTATATGTCTTTGTTAGAAATCCATGAATTGTGAGAATAATCAAAACCTAAACACTTAACGAAAGATTTATTTTCTTGACCTCGTATTATGCATTCAACTTTGAAGCTCCGGCTCCTAGAAACGTCCTTGAATCTCTTGACCTCGACTATCATATAATGTGTAGGTAATTGGGCTTGAAGGTTTCACTGCGGACATTCGAAAGACTAATGATAATATGTGCGTAACCCCACGTTTTAAAATTACCTATTTTACAGTAAAGAATTTTACAACATTTTAAATGTTTCAGAAAAGCTGCAAAATTTCTTTCCGCTACATCTATCGGGTTGTATTCGGTTGCTCTATGCTTTCTTGAATTATAATCTGCAACGATTTGAACATTTTTGCTTTAAGGGCACCTCTCTTTAAGTTGGAATAACTACTGTAATGATTAATATAAAATTTTTTCATTACTTTTCTAATTCTGCATTATAAAACCCCGCCCCTATATTAGTTTGTATATGTTCAGACGTCGAAAAAATGTTGAGTTTACTGGAGGAAACACCTATATTTAGCTAAATGAGTATTGTATAAATTATTCGTATAACAGCTTCTCCAAGCAAGTACACTGAAAAGATGAGCTCTCCATCAAATTCCCCATTTTATTCATCTGACAACGATCAAATGTCCCAGGCAAAAACCATTTCTTAAGTTTTTTTTCGGGTTGATGTTATCACGTTACCACCATCGCCTAAGTTGATTTTGGCGTTGAATTTACCCCTATCTCTTGTTCTACACCGCATCTATTTTCTTCGCTTCAGGTAATTCACATCTTCTAGGTGGGTACCAAAACTACTGATGACCCAATCTACAACATGATAGCCATAGTCCTGGAAACTGCACCTGCGGATGCTCTTGATCCATAGTACGTGACTTGACTAACCCAAACTCATTACCTTTGGTGACGAAGATGACAACGATTATACTGTAAATTTTGTTATAGACGACGCCGACGATGTTTACGGTGATTACAGTGATATTTCATCTAGTGTTGAGGCATTATGTTCATTATGTGACGGCAACGAATACTTCAAATCTGATGATTACGACTCTGACGTCGTTACTGTCAGTAGTTACGATTCTGACGATTACGACACTGATGGATTGAGTCAACAAGAAATCCTACGAGAGAGACTAATCAAGTTTTGCAACAATGTCATCGTTCAAGAGGACAACGATGACGAGGACGTTGTTGTTAGGGTATAGAAACTTGACAACAGAACACAGGAACTTAGCCACAGCACACTGTACCATGACAATGGCTCTGGCAGGGCCCATAAGAACGATAACTACCATCTGGAGGTCCAGGACAATAATGGTAATGATGACGACTACAACGATGAAGTTCCGGAATTCGACGACCGCTGGTTTTGGGTAACTCACATTCTTGTGATTATTGGCCGCACTACGCTACCCTCTGTCTCCAATATGATGAGAGTGACGGCGTGAGGGGACAGGACCAACCAGAGTAACCCCACTCCGCTTTCCTCATCATTACTGGGTGGTACAGGCGCTGTAAGTTGGGAGCTAACGTTCACGGTACATATTACCTATATAATTGTTCTTCATTATAATTTTTTCTTTACAGTTATCCACTGTAATACTGTACGCTCTAAATTACGATGGCTACAGAGGGCTTTCTGAAAAAGCAGTTCGACCGGGCCCATACTAGGCTTCTGTCAAGTCTAATTATACTAAATGTGTATAACACCCTTGTACATTTAGAAACGATACTATAAACTGTCGAAAAAATTGTAGGAATTTACGAACTCATCCTGGTTCATAATGCTGCTCTTCGATGGGTGGTGTCTGTGAATTGTGAGAGCGGCATAGTGAGTATTGCTACTGACATATTATCCTTCTCATTATCTTTTATCCAGAAAAAGAGATTGGTTGACACAGCCAGTCATACGGACGCGAAACTTTGTACGCGCTCAAATATGGGTTCATCACGGCAGTGGTACTGAATCAAAATGTTTTGTTCTTATAGCAAATCATATATATCATATAATAAATTTACTACATTTCATAAAGCGAACCATATAGATGAATACATATATCAACATATTTTCTTTTTTTCTTCTATTGTATCCCAATAAGTTTAGTGAGAGATGACGTCCGTTAAAAATTTGGGTGTGGTACTACATCGTACATTTTTTTGAGTTGTGTTATAATTATTTTGGTGTGTTCTAATGTATATTATATAACCTTGGTATTGTGTAACGTTGGTACTGGGGGACCTTCTAAAGATGAGACCTTGAAAATGTGTTGTTCCCGAGCTCTCCAGTCTTACCAACTAACGTATTCACTATGGACTTCTAGAAAGGTTAAAAAAATCAATAAATAAACAACGTTTAAATTTCTTTTTATTTAATTATAATCAGAATGTAAACGTTAATACATCACATATACATAAATAATAAATAATTTGGAATACGCAGGATGTACATAATTTTCATTTAATCTATTGGCTTTACATATGGCTTATTCAAAACCCAATATGTTAACTAACCATACTACTAAAATCATTTTGCTCCCAAAAACGGAGCCTTCTATACATCATCACAACTAAATCTGTTCTACATAAATTCTCAGCATTAAGCTAATACATGTCATCGTCATGTTATAATGCAGATAAAGTGATTTTCTAGAAATAAGTAAACAGCTACTACATTCACCTATACATAAACTTGTAATAGAAACTAAATGTCGTTAGGTATTCAGCAGTCTTTTTTCTTTGGGAAATGAGTGTATCACCAGTACTTGAGAAGGTCACTTAGATAAATTATTATAAAAGTCTCAACATATTCTTTACACACTAACACAATCATATAATTACACTAGTTGCATCTTTATTTTTTACATCTAAAAGTGTGGTAGTTGATCCAATCGGCCGATGAGCCTTAGGCAAATGTATTTCAAACGGTTTGCATAACGTCATAATTGTGTACAGTACACAGGCAATACCCACGATCAATCCTGTCAAAACGTCCCACCAGTGATGCCTGTAGTCTGAAACTCTTGTAAGACAGCAAACAACACTCCATAACAAAACGCAGACAATAATAAACGGTTTGATCACAAACCGTAACTGATGAGATGGTAAACGTAGGTGAATGTAGAACTGTAAACAATATTGTTACGATTGTGCTTGTTAAAATTCATAAATACTTACGGAACAAAATAATGCCATGTAAACGGAAACGGCGGCATGACCCGATGGAAATGATCTCGTAGAATCCGTAATCAGGTAATCACTGTAGTAGGTATTCGTACATTTATACTCAGCCACAAATTCACCAGGTAAACAGGAGTGTCCAACATCAGGAACACACGTATCCAGAAAATGTGGACGATGTGCTCCAATTACCACCTTTGTAACTTGAACAATTACCAAATTGAATATGAATCCAATCATAAAATCGCGAAACCAATTCCATATTTCGCATCCCCATCTTTTATTAAGAGTTTTTTCTCGATATAATTCAATTATCGACATTAATAATAGAGGACCAATAATACTTCCTCCTAATATCGCCCCAAGACTGATACTATCACCTTTATATGGATACGATATTGTTGGGTCTTTGCAGTAAAAACCCAATTTTTTTGTTGGCGTAGGTCCATATTCCAAGAATACGAGTGATGACAATACTGAAACAAAATTACTAAGTGACTAATTGAAAAACTTTCGAGCACTTACGAGCACAAAAATGAAGACCACGATTCATTATTAGCCTTCAGTTGATGCAATCAATTTACTGAAAATTTTGATAATTAGCGAAATTACAATTATATCCGTGTTTTGTAATTTAGGAAGTGTGAGCATTAAAGGATTTTCCTTTATCATTCTTATTGTATTTATACGATTACAAAAAACGGAAATAATTCGATGTTTCGCAATTACTTCCAAGTCAATGCATTACACATTACGTGAATCAATTAATTAAACTATTCTAAAGCTTATTCAGCGAGAATATTCTATAAAATACAAAATTAATATCAGTAATCGATAGTAATTAATCAATCTTTGAATAGATTCCTGAAGGGAAAACAAGAAATATATCTTTAATCAATGTCTTATGTTAGTAATGAGAGAAAAATAATGAAAAGATTTTCCTAATTAAAATTAATGAGCCTATTAATTATCTGTTATAGTAAATATTACCAATCTGTGTTTTTTCTAGGTCTGATTTGTCAAGTCAAATAAAGTCTTTGATAACTAATTAAAATAAGAAGCCTTTGAGAAACCTAATATCATGAAAAGCTTTTACTGGCATTTCAATACGTATTGATCTAGAACGACCAATGTAATTTAAATTGGTATTACACGATTTCAATATTATTTGTGATAAAGCTTGCCAGACCTTGCTAAATACAACATTAAAATGAATTCGTAATAGTGTCGTCATTATTATTACAATCAGAGTAAGGGAAAATTATTATTTCTTTGTGAGATTTGATATGATTGTATTAAATCTTGAACTGATATGTCTAGTTTTCAGTAGTGAATGCTTTTACATCAAATTTTATTTAATTTTTTTTTGTTGAGACATTTTTCATTGTTAGCCTTTGGCCCTTAGAGGATATTCTGGAATGTCATTTTTAATTAATAACGTTTAATTTTTAAACGTGCCATAATTTACTGACGACTATAACTGTAATTGTTATTGAAACGTTTATATCTGTAAAAAATAAAAATATACGATTATAACTCAAAACAAGTATTTTAATTACGAATGACAATTGCGAAAATTTTCATATTTACTATTAAAAATTTTATAACATCAATATTTGAATTAAACGATAAAATCAACAGAAAAATTCTTTGTATATAAAAATATAGAGGGGTAGTTTTATTATTACTAAAGGTGTATTGGGGGTTTCAATACTAAAGGCAGTTTGAAGAAACTTGATTTTACCATTTTCTAAAATACATGTTTTTAACAAATCTATGCATACATGTAAAAAGAAGCAATATTTTCCTTAAAAATTAGTATTAAATCGACGAGAAAGAAGCCGAATTTTAGAAATATACCAAAAATTATTGGTATTATATCCACAATTTGGGCGATTTCTGTGTTCTTAATAGACATGCTTGTCCAATATATTTGATTTGTATTTCGTGGTATTTTAATTATGTAAGATACAACTCTATAAACTTATTGCTTTAATGCAGTTTAAAGTAAATACGGATCACTGAAAAAGCCATTTTTTGTATTAACAAAGAATGTTGCATTATTTAGAGCAGAGGTGAGAGGTGACGTTTTTGAATAAACATGCTTTGAAGAATTAAGTTGAAAATAAAAATACGATTAAGAGTAAAATGCCTTTGGCCTTTGGAGGCTGTTTATATTTACTCGCGTTACAATTTCAGAGTTCAATATGAGGGTGGAGAGAGGTTCAAGCATAGGGGGTGAATTCAAAGTAGGATTATTGCATTTTTCCTATCTTAAACCATGCCCATATTATGTAATTTACAAACTTTTGTCTGGATTTAAAAATAGAGAGGCGCCAAAACTTATTTTCCAAGTTACGATAATCTCTGCGAAGATGATCTTTTATAAAAGTCGCAAATTGTTTATACAACCAACCACCACGACTTAGTTTGATTTGATACAGTAGTAGACCTAGGGAGTTCTGGACTACATAGGGATTTACATATGTAAGAGAGATACAGATACAGGGAATTACAATAGGTATGAAAGAGAGAGAGAGAAAGTGCGTCAAAGTTTATTTACTTTTCGTTGGTCTAGGTTCATTGACCTGTTTTTAGGTCAAAATTTATTGACGCTTACCAGAAGGCCAAAGTTCAATGACATGTTTCTAGATCAAGCTCATTGATCTGGACCAGAAGTTGATCAATTCTTGGAAATATAAAAATATTTAAAAACATCAGCAAATCGCCATCAGTTCTTAGAAAATAACCACCTGTTTCAGAGAAACGGATTCCTACTTTGACCTGTTTTTGATCTGTTTTGACCTGTTTTAAGCTGTATTTGAGAAACTGATACCAGTTCTTGGAAAACTGGTTTTTGGCCAACAGATTCCTGTCTTCGATTTGTTTTGACTTGTTTTAAGCTGTATTTGGGAAACTGGCACCCATGTTTAATATTTTTGAATCCCTGATTTCAAAAAAAAAAAAAAACCCATTAGACGTCCGACCATCTGTATACAACATAACTAAGGGAATTTACTGAAAATATAGTTTAGCCAGAAAGACACCATATTACTTTCGTTAAAACACCGACTATAACCATGCGTGGCTCTTACATAAACCAATCTTCATTTTTTGTTTTTTTTGCATTCATTTCCGAAAAAAGTGACTAATAGACTTGACATTTACCCCGGATTATTATTTTGGAACAGAGAACATTACATCTGTTTTGGGGGGTATTCAAACTTTGTCAAGATTAGTATTTTGGGACGTAAACTCATCCGATAAATTTTGGGGAAACCTTGACTATCTTCCCATGCGAACTAACCATAATATTTTTACATGGATTCTTAAATTCATTTTATCGTGCTTAATATTTGTGCTGCGTGTATGAATAATGCAAATTAAGGAACCGGATGTGATTAATCTTCCATGAGAAATCTAGAGTGTGACTGGAAAAATCAAATACGTTACCTTGACATTAATTATCACATTTTCAGAATTATGCATATCATTACATCAGAACAATATAATTAAAAATGAATTGTATACTCTTCAATTTTTAGTCATTACTAAGTTGTCCTAGCCGAACACGTAGTCAATATAAAATGGCAACAATAATCAAATATTTAAGTAACAAAAGCGACATGATAATTCGCAGGGATCTATACAAGGACCAATTTTGTAAAACGTAAATGATATTGGTAGAATTTGGCTATTTTCAAGATAACAAACTTTACTACATTAAAAGCGTAAATTTGTAATTAACACGAATGATGAGTAAATTGTCATTAGATAATATAAGAAGTTACAAATAGATGATTAACACGAACATTAAGATAATGAGTTTCCAATAACTTATAGTTAATGATTCTTGGGATTTCTGCTACACGTATAACTCTGATTGTTCATTTGTAATGCTAATAGAAAAATCCTGAATATCAACATTGTGTAAAAGGCCATTACTCTCAAAGTCAACGTAATTACTTAAGAGTTATTTATGAAATAAAAATAATTAATTGTTTCCCAAAGAATTTTTATGTTGATTTTCGATAAATGTTAATCATAAATTTTTTAAAAATAGTAACATAAAAAATGTCATCGATTGTTTTCGCAGTTTGTGAAAATATAAGAAATCAACCCATTCTCATTATGAAGACATTAACAAACATCATTTGTTTTTTATATTGTAAATCATCTATATATCAAATATCGAATAGTAAAAAATTAAAAACGTTCAATTTCGATTCTTTACTGTTACACAACAAATGCTCCCTAAAAGTACTGCCGTGCAGTATGGTATCGGTTTATCTCAGTGTTAGGGTAGTGGTTCTTACTTAATATCTAAAATAAAAAATTGACAATGTCATAAAGGCGCCACCTGTCTTTAAATTTCTAAAAATAATTCCGCCATGAACAAGATGTAATCATCCGCGTAAAACAAGAAAGCTCGACCAACCTATACTTTCATCAAAAACTCCTCACTTTCCGTGTTCTAGTAATCACATCTCTCACCTTAATTTCTGGCCCTATCCCTAAAATGCCTCACAAGCACCTTTTTTTAACTTGCAGACTATACTCACTTTCAAACTGTAGATTTCCAAATAAAAACATAAACTTCATTATAAAAACTCAAATTTTACTACTAAATGCATAAAATCTTATGTTAATAAGGTTGCAAAACATTATTTAAAATCCAATTACATCATCCTTCGTAATATGTTAAAATAGGCTCTCATTAAAATAAAAGAACAATGCTTATGCAACATGGCCTTAACTTCAAGATGTAACGATTATCACGCCACTGATAATAAATAAACATTTACGAAGGTCCAAAATTTCATCGAGTTTCAATTATTTCTCACGTCACGAAATATTGGCGTTCATCATTATATCGCTACAAAAACAACCTCGCACTTAAATTCCTTCAGTTTATTAACATATTACTCATGACAACATAAATAGCGGGATTATGTGCGCCGCCCATCAGTTGTTACAACAGCACGATTTTTAAATGGTATGCCTCCAAAACTCAACATAATTAGCACATTCAAAAAGTTGATTTATTAGAAATACTATGAATATAGCCCCAACATGTTACTCATTAATACTTATTTGCGTAATTACCCCTTACCTTATTACACTAAAAACCAGGTGGGCTCACACTACATCTATACTGTTGGGAATCAGTTCTTTAACTTTTTCGAAAACCAAAACAAATTCATATTGCCGTTTTAAACTAAAATTTCCTATTATCAGTTTCAAATTATCACATTCAACTTTTCAACCAAACTAATTCCTATATTAGCCAAAAATTGTCTAAACCCTCAATTTTAACTGGTCATTTTAACAGATCAGCGTCCCACACTGACGACAATCTAAAACTTTGTTTATCTAAAACTAGTAACTTAATATTTTAAAACTGTTATCTCAATGTTGTAATACACTGTTGCTGTATATTTTATACCACCAAAGGCGAAATACCTAGCGTATTCTTTCCAACTATAATCGAAATCGTGGCTTTATCGAGAGAAGAAAATCTGACCAATTTTTGGATGCCTGAATTTTCTTTTTCATTTTCCCTTATGTTGCATGATTCAAATTCCTACACTATATAAAAAAAAACATTAGTACGGGCAAGATCCACTCAAATAACTACTTAGGAATCTATCAGGACATTTTTAATTCCTTCAAAACCAAAATTTCCATATTATAACCACGTCAAAAATTCCTAACAAAAAATTAATTACAAGCGCAAGTGAAAAATCTTTGACTTTAACCTGAAAAATTTTTTTGCTTCTAGTTAAATTTAAGTATTCCTGAAATAAGAGTATAAAATGGAGTAATTTAACCATAATAAACGAAAATTTTATGCAAAAAGTAACGTTTCGATTCTTGATGCGACGCAGGGTTCTATACATTGGCCAATTTTGTGAAACGAAAATTGTAATGGTTCACTTTGGAGAAAATTGCTGATGAACAACGATGTCTAGGGTACTGTTACTTCTTAATTTGTTATTTTTTAACCTTTTCCTACACAATCAGTAAAACTTTAAAATTATCATTCACAGTAGGCAAATGTCATAGTTAAAAACAATATTATAATACTTATAACAGTTAGATTCATTTACTTGAAAGCGTATTATTCATGTCATTTTATAAATACAATAAACAGGTAGACCTTTAATACATTCAGTATTGTAAACCGTCAAAAATAACACAATCTAGGATGAAGGCTACCAATGAAAAGACCCCAAACAGAACAAAGGTAATTATTTACCATTATGAATCAAAAGTGTGAAACTTTACATGATAAAAACAAGATTAGTTCACAGATAATTAAAAACTGCACAAGAAAATAATTAAAAAATTTATTATGATAATGAATATCCAGATAGTTACCTTGAGGTTTTTGCCAGAAATATCCTTTTCGTTAATAATCACTAATGAGAAAGTTCAAAATCATTACATTAGAAACAAAAATAAAAGACTGTGTAAAATACAAACATTCTGGAGGTCAACGTAATTAAATTATACAAGTTTATTTTAAATACGAATATTAAACGACAAAAATTAAATAAGCTAATGAAAAAAGTTGATTTGGGATTTAGAATCGTGGTTCATCACTAGTCTGACACATTAACCGCGGAGCCACTGAATAATCCAATATATATTTCTTTAGAATTTTCGTGGTTACGCAGTAGTTTATTGAGCAGCTGTATATTACACCCAAGCTCTACGCGGATTTTCTGCCAGTGCGATGTAAGTGGCTTCTTTTAGTTTTTGACGAGTTGCACTCTCGTCCTTTGCCACTACCTATACACCTATACGTTGTAACTTGTGTTCCGCAGTTCTCACTTTGAGTGGTCTACTGCTGCATTCGCATGGTAGGTTGTATACAAAATTCTTGGAATTCTGGTATTCATTGTGTGGTTTGGTTTTGGTTAGTCTTCTCCCGAAAGTTCTTGTGTATTTGAAGGCAGTGTGTATCTTGTATTTGATTCCGATCCTTCGTATTTTGTCCAAGGTACTTGGTACATATGGTATTACCGCTGTGTATTTAGGGTTTTCTTTTTCGGTTACTCTTCCCTGTTTATGTTAGGTGTTAGATCGGGGTAGCCATTTTCTTTAAGTGTTTTAGCGATATTTTCCTTTTTTTCATGTCTTCTTGTATCGAGCATATTGTTTCAGCTCTATAGTGCAAGCATCTTATCACGCCTAACTTCACCCTATGTGGTTATTGGAATTGTAGTGTAGGTACCTCCCCATGAGGGTGGATTTCCTGTATAAAGTTGTCGTGAAAGCGTTGTCATTCCTGTGTACCAGTACATCCAGGCATGGCAGTTTTTGTTCCGACTCCAATTACATTGTGAATTTTATGGAGGGTACGCGGCTGGTTATATAATCTAGAAATTCATCCATTTGGTGTTGTTAAACTGCAAAGGCATCGTCCACGTGTCTAAGATACATCATTTATTTTTCTGCATATCAGATATCGCTTGGTCTTCGAAGTCTTCCGTGTATATATTTCTCACTATGGGCGATAGTGGTGGGGAACCCATCGCCATCCCAAACTCTTGTTAATAGAATACACAATACGCAATACACCGGCGTAGTAGATTACCACACAGCATGCGCAATAAAATACTACGCAAACACGATAGTAGAGCCGGGGCACTTTATCATTCTCTTTTTTACGTCACAAGCCCCGCCCCTTCGGACACTTTAACTTTCACTTTTTTTATATGCCCACGTGGGGATCGTATTTTTCACCCCCAATGGCTTCTTTTCGGAGGCCATTTTCAACCCTTGATGGACTTAGAGCCCTAATTAGAGCTCTTTTGGTTGTGTTAAGAACCTTTTTGTCAGTTCACTCCTTTTTATGGCTTCTTTTCGGCAGCCATTTTTAGCCCCTTTATGGAATTTTCACCCTAATTTTGTTGTATTAAGAGCCTTATTGGCAGTTCAGCCTCTGGAAGGTAGGCAAATGCGTGCGCATACAATGTTCTGAATAGAGGTCCTAAGGACAGCCCCTTTCACCTGATTAGTTTCTGATTGGTTCTTAGCCCCACCCAGCTTCTGAACTCTGATTGGAGGCTTAAGGCTCTTAAGGCTCTGCAATGGTTACGGTGAGAAATTTTCTGCTCTTGTAAGACTGGTGTAGGGCTGCGCAACTTGCTTTCGGGCCTTCATACCCTTGCCTTGGCCCCATGTCTGGCTGGAAATGTATTCTCTTAAGGGGACCCCAATGCTAACTTATAAGACAAATACAGGACAAACCCACTATTATGTTCGTATACAATGTGCAGCTATTGAGATATATAAACGTTCTAATACCTTCAATACGTTAGAAGGTCTCCGCTTTAAATAGGTATTGGCATTTTATAATTAAAGTAAGCCACAAGGATACGACTTAATTTAATTTTAGCTTTTCC
This sequence comes from Vesta saturnalis, assembly GCA_036346205.1. Taxonomy (NCBI): domain Eukaryota; kingdom Metazoa; phylum Arthropoda; class Insecta; order Coleoptera; family Lampyridae; genus Vesta; species Vesta saturnalis. The sequence goes on along the minus strand of JARFJB010000135.1, from coordinate 2,310,217 downwards.
TTTTTCTTTACAAATTATATGTTAAGTTAACATAGAACTATAAGAATTTAACATATATAGTTGAAATTAAAATTAGAATTAAAAATCATACTATATTGTGTTAGAATTAAAAATCATACTACATTTTCACTGTAAAACGACAATTACAATTATTAACAAAAAATATTTCTTTGTTAGATTGGCCTAGATCTTTAATTGATATGTCAAGTTTCCATTCGTGAATGCTTTCATCAGTTTGAAATAACTTTACACTTACATGGTAATTTGCTTAATTTTGTTAAAATTACTTTTTGACTATGACATTTTTCACTGTTATCTTTAATTGTAGTGTTTAATTAAGAAACAAACAACAATTTTAGGGCAGAATAGATTTTTATATTTAATGTATAATACAGCGTAACCGGTCATATTTTGACCCATTTCGATCTTGAATAATGTCGAAATGGGAAAAGATAGCAAGGTGCGGTTTTCACACGAGGGTTTGGACTTTTGGAAAATTTTTTCACATTTCGACCAGATTTTCGAATGTAGGACAACTTTGTTATTCTAAATGGAAAAATCAATCTTTCCTCTTCCAGAAAATGTAACATGAGCTATGGTTATTACAAAAAATAACGAATTTATAAGCGAAAATTTGACTGTATGTTGATTAAGAATACTATTTAAACGCTATTTTTTGAAAAGTCGCCTGTGGAAAGAAAATTGTTGTGTTCAGTAAGCCTCGTTGCCAGTCGTTCTTGTTTATTTTTTCAGTTATTTCAAATAATCAATGCAAAATGTTTTCAATAAGTAAAAAAGGAAAGTATGATACTATGTTTGCCGAAACCAAATCAATAAAAGGGGCCCAGCGAAGTTTTACAAATATTTTTAATACAGATCCACCTGCAAAAAATTCCATTAAAATGTGGCACAGAAAATTTTGGAATACAGTATCTTTTACGCGTAAAAAGAAAATAGTAAACAATGAGAATTTGCTGAATAACACAAATGCTGGAAATAACTCAGGAAGATCCAACATTATCAACAAGAAAATCTCAAGTTCGGTCTATATTCATAGATCTACAGTGCAAGAAATTATAAAAAAAAAACTTAAATAAAACCATACAAAATTCAGACTTTACAAGGAACAAAAGTTACTGATTTTCCAAAAAGAGCGGAGTTTTGCCAGAGGATTCAAAATTTAAGTAAGGAACAATATACATTTTTTTGATAAATTACTGTCAGTTTTCATCTGAATGGAAAAGTAAGTAAGCATAACTGTAGGTTTTGCTCAACAATGTGTACGGGGTATATGTTGTCTTGTGTTCTACGTAGGACGTATTTTGCATAATATAAGAACGTGAAGTTTTTTTGTGTGTACATAATGTAAGTTGGTATAAATGCTAAGCCACTGCAATTTTTAGTAAAGCGTTGAATAATATTTAGAAGCATGTTTAAATGTGGTATAATATATATATATATATATATATATATATATATATATATATATATATATATATATATAAGTTGAAAGTATTAAATTTGAATGAGAAATAATGTTTTAGCAACACCCCTGTTGAGAGGATAATGAATAACCCCTACTGTGTTTGGCTGCGGTATTTTAAGGAATGTAAATTTAAAATCACTGCAAATGTGTCGCGTGTGAATTTATGACATTTTGATATTGTATTCAAGTGTAGAGGAAGAACATGCTTGTATAAATGTCATAATATTGTACAATGGAAAATATTATGTATGCTTAAGGATAAATGGTATTAGAATTTACCGAATTTTGCGAAAGGAAAGTTCGCGCACATGTGGAACTTTCATAAAAAGTTGAATCTAGATCTGAACAGTATGTGGAGTGAGTACGAACGCGCAAATTCGTCGTTTCGAAAAATTATTAAGATTTTTGTAAAAAATTCAAGATGGCGGCGATTTTGAAGTATCCGTTGCGTTGGGGTCGCTTCTCGCTTACGTGCCCGTGTTAAAACTCCTCTCAGATAGGCTGTTTTGATTTGGGCGAGATAAACATGAGGATGTTTTACACACGAATGACCGTAGGTATATAAGGAAAAGAATGACAGGGTAAAGGAGAAGACACGTGGTCTCAGAGTTATATTTAAGATGGTGGTCGCGCGCGAGTATTTTGTGAGATGATGTTTATTTGTAAATAATTAGTGCCGCAGAATACAGGGTGATTTCTAACCTATGGAGGAAACTGAAAGAGCAAGTAGAGTGGATCAAAATAAAGTTGTTTCCAAAAAAAATTTAGATCAAAGAAAGTTACAACGGTTTAAAGTTCTTATAACTTAAAGCTCACGTACTTAGCGCTGCTGATTTTTGTAATTTACGTTTGCAATAGAAAGCTTCTCACACACTCTTATAAATTTATTTTGTAGTATTATTTTTACGGTAGGTACGCATGAATAATAAAAATCGTTCCAAATACATAAGTCTTGCACGTTTAGCGTTTCCTTCAGCAGCTACCATTATCATATCTACGTATTCTTTATTACCGCAATTCACCATTTCGGACGAATTAGTAACCAATAATTAATAAATAAGTGAATAGCAACAATTAAAGTAGGTGCTTAACTTCTGACGTTTAAGTAACTTCGACGTACTTTATTAGATTAAATAAACCAGACGTTTTCAATAAATGAACACTCATAACTAGGTATTTTTAAGAACAATTTAACAGCCATAACTTCCACCTCAAAAAAGTTTTATTAAAATTTTAAATGAACTTTGTTTATTTAACTTTCAAATATTCCAAATTTGAATTCAAAACTTTAGTCCCGCATTTTATAAAAAAAGCTTTAAACTTTAAATCGTTGTAACGTTCTTATTATTAGCAGTTGATCCCTTCTACTTGCCCATTTAGTTTCCTCCGTAGGTCAGAAATCACCCTGTATATTGGTTGTACTGAAAAAGCCCATCCAAATATTTAAGAAGTGTTTAAACAGGTTGTAATAAGCAACAATCATTGTGTTGAAAACAACCCGCGCGATCTAAAAGTAACTAAATAAAGTGTGTTAAGCATTGTAAATTGAAATTGTCAGTATTGGACATTAACGTTACTGAGTTAAATACATGTGCGTTTATTAACAGCACTTAATCGGTCGTTTATAGACAATTGAGAATTTAGTGATCAAATATTCTGACACATTTTAAAAGGCGAGTGTGCATATGTACTCAGGATTAATTAAGCAGATCAACCCCAGTAGATAAGACATTACATCTGCTAAAGGAATTATTAGATAATTTTAGATATTCTAGTGATAGTTAAAGACGCACTGATCGTTACGTTTTCGATTTTTGAGATACAAGTTAATGTTTTTGTGGTTAAAAATTAATAGGCTGAGTACTATTTTCCAAGTTGGATGATGTTTATTTACTCCATAATTTTGATGACAGTTATAAATATTAGTTTATGTGCATACGAGAGTAAATTAGAAAGTATCCAGAAAAAGTTTGTGTTGATGAATGTACAGTAATCAATAAGTTTACGATAATTCAAAATTTTATTAAGCTTTGGATAATTTGATTTTTAACATTAATTGAACCTAAACATTTTTAAAATTGAATGGACGTGCATTAAGGTTACTGAGACAAAGTTTAGCGTTGTAAAACTTCAATGTGTGAACTTGAATTGTATATCATTTATCCAGTAGGGTTAACTTAAAGAACTCGTCAAGACTAGTTAGATTGTGGTGGCGCCTAGAGACTATTTTTTCTGGATTTAATGTTATTATTTGTTATTTTACGGTAAATTTAAATTTCAACATTTTATATCGAAACCGCCTATTTCCACTATAGTTAGCTTGGCAACCTGCTTACCTTGGTAAGCCTTCACGGCGCCTAATGCGGTTTGATCACAGAAATCCTCGACAGCCTGGTGTGGTATCTCGAAGCAAAAAATATATGGACCATTTTTTTCAAAGTACCGACATCTTTCACGTATGTTGATACGCTGGAAATTGTTTTTACTCCCAATTGCAACAAAAAACGCTACTAAATTCCGTTTATTTTCGATGAGGAGCTACACCCCGCTATGCTCACATTATGAGGGGTTAACTAAACAACGTTTTCAGAAACCGGTGGATTGGAAGAGAAGGCCCACCTCGTTCTCTGGAGTACCGCAAGATTTAGAGCAATTAAAAATTAATATTCGAAACATAATAGAACATCCTGAAGAATTTATAGTTAATAGTTTTGATAAGTATTTTACAAATTTAAATATGTGTATTGAAGTTTTTCAACATTTACAGTAGTGAAATTATCATAGGCTTTGTAGGTAGCGGACCGCAAAAATGTTATTGTTTAATTAACGTTTGTCAAATCGCCATTGTTACCGCGACAAAAAAAAGATAATTAGTGAATTTTTAATATCTTGATAATACGTCGTAATTTGCTAATGGTTTCGAAATATGTTATTTATATATTTTTGTAGAAGAAATGTGAGAATGTATGTAACTGATATTTGGATAGGGTAGAAAAACACATGTTTGGGTTTAACGGGCCGGTGTATGCTTAAAAACTACTTTACTAAGGGGGCGTAACGAATCATTGCAATTTCTTATGCGTGCTCTTGATGTAAAAATGTCATGGATTTAATGGTTAATTGCGGCTGAACATAGCGCAAATCCAAAGGGATCTTTGTTTAGTACGTTGACACAAATTAATTAATTAATAATTAATATGAAACTGTTCCAACGCAAATTAATGTTTCTTGTTCTTTTTATTACTTTCGAAAGACTGGGGTTGATTGTGCGAGTAAAGATAGGCTTTTAGTTTTGAAATCGAAGGGGAAGGCAGTTACCGTTAAAGTGCCAATCGAGCCAGATCGATTTTTGGTTAATTAAATACCTTCATTGTAAACAGATTGTCTATAAAATAATTCTTGTGTGTACATTTTCTTTTGAATCAGCCAACGCTAATTTGTCATTTCTTTCGGGTGTTAGTTGTAATGTGTTTTTCAAATATTAATCTATAAGCAACAGTCACCTTTTTGAAGTTAAACTGCGTATGTTAATAATTTGTGTCTGTGATCAATTAAGGGAATATATTCAAGCGTAAGTAGGTATTTTAATATAAATGAAAGATACCAGCCTATGTAACGTATTAAAAATCCAACATTGCCTGGCGATGGTATCTCATTCTCACGCGGGCTCAGTAAGCGGTGGCGAACGGGTACGTAATACCGCTTTGGTTATTAATTGTAAAAGGCAATTCTCAAGTGGGTACACACTTCCGGGCCAGGTAACCATTAAACACCTCGAATTTTATTTTTATTGTTTTTACTTGTTGTATAGATGAATGTGTAACCTGAGAAAGGGGCGCTGTATTTTTCAAACGCACTCAGATGCTGTGATCTATTTATAACTTATCCTTATAAGGCTTTGTTTTAATGAGTTTTTTTGTATCAGTAAAGTAGAATTATTTGTCTGCGAACTAATTTTTCTTTATATGTAATTTATTGTAACTTGATTTAGGGATTTGTGCGTTCGTATTCACTAAACAATTGTTTACGTGTAAATTCCTTGTCTATTTTCTTTTGTCCTTGCCTTTGCCTTATTATCACCTATGCAATTTTACTATTGTTGTATTTTATATGTACGGTAATTTGCTTTATAGCTTTGTGTTTATTTACTTAAAAACCGACTTGATTGGTTTTAAAGGGCCACATGTTTGGTATTACGATTTTTATTTTGATTATTTGTGACATAATTGTGGGTGTGGGTTTCTTTTTTTTATTGTGTTTATGTGTAACTAAACTGCTTTTTATTCATTTTCTCTTAATGTTATAATTTTGTACGCAATTTAACTTGACTTAATGGTGTTTTGTTATATATTTAACCCTTTCATTGTTTTTTTGTGTTACTTGATTTATTAATGTATTTCTGCAAATATTTATTTATGAATAAAGTAGGTTTTATTGGTGTTTTTTCCCACAATAGTATATTAACAGGCTGAACCACCATTGGGCAAAGCTCGTTGATTTTAATTTGAGTAGTTTCATTTTTTTACCTGCCCCTCATGATGCAACACTTACCTGATCAAGCCTATCTAATTCAGATAGCACAACGTACCTACCACTGAACGGCTATTTCGTTTGATCAGGTTTGAGGTTTCGAGTGATTAAATATCACACTTGTGAAGAAATGTTTTAATTATTGCCAGGAAAGTCAAAGTAAGGCAGGCAACTAATTTGAGTAATAGTAACATTATTGTCAGTGAAGTCAAGATAAATCACTTAGCGATTGTTTTGTTCTTGAATTTGCATTATTGCAAATAAGTTTAAATTACACTTTTCAAGATAGGGTACCTGGGGGACGATATAGCTTGTAACTTTAATTTTGTGAATAACCTGTATTTTCTTATAACAATGGTTTTAGTACATTTTCATTGTTTGCTATTATTCTCCTCTTAAGTGTTAAGGATGCTGGCTCCAAAATTTTCTTTGTCAACGGAGTTTACAAAACAACTTTTTTTCCATAGGCGACTTTTAAAAAAATAGCATTTTTTGTAATGACTATAACTTATGTTACATTTTCTGAAAGGGGAAAGATTGAACATTAAGAATATTACAAAACATACAGGGCGTTCCTTTTAAAATAACAAAGTTTTGCTATACACGAAACTCGGCCATTTTGTTTTCAGTTAACAAATCGGCAATAGCATAAAAAAACTTCACAAAAATCCAAATCCTTCTGTGAAAACAGCACCTTGCTGTCTTTTCCCATTTCATACAAGAGTATGAAGCGGAATTCTTTAAAAAAAACCACGTTGCCATTTGTCTTGTTTAATTTCTAACCTCATATTTTGATTTATTTCGTTTCGTGCCATAGAGCACGTATGGGGTATCACGAAAAGTTACTACAACAAACATGTAGGTAGGGATGGGAAAAGCATTGAAAACTGTTTGAATATGTGGCGAGAAGCTCTAGGGACGATAAGATCAAAAATCTGGAAAAACAATATTGGACATTACAGAGGACCAAATTAAATGTGGTGAGATCGCGCAGTGATGTTTGATCAAGACGACATCCCACCAATGATAATAGATTTAAATGAAGATAGTGATTCTGAAAGCGATATTGATATTTAATATTAAGTAATTAATTAAGGATCATTTAGTTTAATACAATTTACTTAGTTTATAATTTACTCTGATTACATTAATATTTTAGTATTTTAGTGTCGGCATTAGCGCGGTTACGATCATTGTACAGGGTGGTCAACTAAGAATGCGAGGTACTGTATCTGGGAAACTATCCATCGTAGAGGCTTGCGCAAAAAAAAGTTATTACTAAAACGGCCAATACAAAAACCTGGAAAATATTTTCAAGTGTCTGAAATGGCAGCTAGGGAGCGTAACTGCAATCTTGAATCTAAAAAAGTGACGTTTCTGTGAATTTTGCTATGTTAACTTAATACAAAAATAACTGATCTTTAAAGTCTAGGATAATCTGAACTTTTCTTGTTTGGCACTTTTTTTGTCAAAGGTTTCCTTAAATAAACCCCTGTATCTTCGAAATGGCTAAGCCGATTTTAACAAACTTGGGCGCGTTGAAATGAGCTATTCTTGGGCTACAAATGTTATAATATTTGAAATTTTGTTAGTTTCACATGTCGTCGCTAGAGGGCTTTGTTCGACATTCCGACAGAAACGGTTATTTTCGCAAAAAAATTAAATGCATTGGTATGACTTTTTTTTCATGAATAAATAATAAATAATAAATGATTCCTAAACAAGTTCGCGAAAACCGCATCTCGATATCTTGTCCCTAACCTAAAATATCGGCCAAAGAAAACTTTATACGAAAATCGCTTAAATTTTTATTTTTTTTAACTATATCTTTCTGGAATTGTTTCTATTATGTAAGTTGTGGTCATAAAAAGGACCGATTTAAAGAAGGATGGTTTTTAATGCCCCCGTAAATGCTAGAAATGCTGACCAGCACTCTGTGCATTGCTGAGGCCTCTTATTGGTAGACAAAACTGCAGTTTCAATTTCGACTCTGAATAGGTTACCTAGAAATTACGATTTTAAATGTTTGTAAATTTATTCACCGGAATAAAATCACCCTTTTTGAAATTACTGCGGGCAAGTAAGCAATGCTAAAAGTTATACGAAAGGCCTATTTTTTGTTTGTTTAAATGCGTATTCACTATGGATATATACGGAAAATACAATTAATAGAAGCAGGTAATGGAAACAGATACCTAAACAAAACTTACACAATCCTCAAATTGTCAATAGTTGTCAATACTTTCGCGTTACTTTGAGCAATTTTTGTGCTTTCAAAATGCGTTTTACGAATAATGAAGCTGTTGATATGCTTTCGGTTTATTTTGAATGTCTTCAGAATGCCGTAGTAGCTAAAAGAGTTTACGCGGCTCGATATCCAAATCGGCGTCCTTGCGACGTAAGAGTTGTTTCCTGATTAGTGGCGAGCTTACGAGCTAATGGTAGTATTCGGCCTACGTTTCAACGGTAAAGAATTGGAAGAACACAAGAAAATATTAACCGTGTACTGGGCTATATTAAAGAAAATCCTCATGTTAGCACAAGATCATTACCCACTGAGTTGGGCATATCACGGATAACGGTTCAAAATATTTTGAAGAACCATAGGTAAGTTCTAATGGCCATCAAAATAATAGATATTCGTTTAAACTTTTTTTAATTACTTTAAGAATGCACCCATATCATGTCGTTTTGCATCAGGCCTTGAAAGAGGAAGATTTTGATCGAAGGTTAGATTATTGCCATTGGATGTTAGGCATGATTCTTTGGGGCGATGAAGCTACCTTCAGTAGTGACAAGAGAGTCAATCTGCACAATATGCATTATTGGTCTGCAGAAAATCCCCATTGGCTGCGTGATGTTCAGCGCCAAGGACGTTGGAGTTTACATGTATGGTATGGCATACTGGGAGGCAGAATTATTGGGCCATATTTTTTCGAGCAAACCCTAAATGGCAATGTATTTCTTCACCTTTTGGCCAATCAATTACCGTTGTTGTTGGAAGATGTGCCTCTGGAAACAAGACAAAAATTGTTTTTTAGTTGGATGGTTGCCCAGCACATCTTGCTATTAATGTGCGAGAGCATATTAATGCAGTATTTCAACAGTGGTGCATTGGAAGAGGAAGTTTGTTTCCATGGCCTCCGCGATCGCCAGACTTAACTTAGCTCGATTTTTATTTATGGGAGCGCTTACAGGACATCGTGTTTCGGACTCAACCTACTACTAGAGAAGATATGAAAAACCGGTTTCGTAACGCAATACGTAATATACCGAGAGCCGAAATTGAAGCTGCAGTTTTGTTTAGTCATGAGAGGCTTCAGCAATGCATAGAGCGTGATGGTCAGCATTTCGAACATTTACGGGGGCATTAAACACCTTCCTCCTTTAAATCGGTCCTTTTTAGGGCCACAACTTACATAATAGAAACAATTCCAGAAAAATATAGTTAAAAAAAAATACAAATTTAAGGGATTTTCGTATAAAGTTTTCTTTGGCCAATATTTTAGGTTAGGGACAAGATATCGAGATGCGGTTTTCGCGAGCTTGTTTAGGCATCATTTAGCTACTTGTTCATGAAAAAAAGTCATACCAATGCATTTAATTTTTTTGCGAAAATTAACCGTTTCTGTCGGAATGTCGAACAAAGCCCTCTAGCGACGACATGTGGAACTAACAAAACTTCAAATATTATAACATTTGTAGCCCAAGAATAGCTCATTTCAACGCGCTCAAGTTTGTTAAAATCGGCTTAGCCGTTTCGAAGATACAGGGGGTTATCTAAGGAAACCTTTGAATACCCCCCCCACCACTTTATTTTTAGACTTACGTCAAAAAGTGCCAAACAAAAAAAGTTCAGATTATCCTCGACTTTAAAGATTAGTTATTTTTTATTAGGTTAATATAGTAGAATTCACAGAAACATCACTTTTTTAGATTCAAGATTGCAGTTAGCGGCCATTTCAGAAACTTGAAAATATTTTCCAGGTTTTTGTATTGCCCGTTTTAGTAACAGCTTTTTTTTTGCGCAAGCCTCTACGATGGATAGTTTCCCAGATACAGTACCTAGCATTCTTAGTTGGCCACCCTGTACATTCGGATGGTCGATTTTCATAGGCTTGGGGCATTTATTAGAACCTTGGTACAAAATTATTAGTGTCTTTTAGTTTTGATTGTGAAATTTATCAACATAAGTTTGGAAAAAACAAAGAATTTTAATAACTTAACCTTTCTATTGAATGTTGAAATGTAAACAACACTATTTAAAATTGACGTCATGAAGTTTGATCATGTGCAATTGAAAAGATTTTACATAGACTATATCTAAACCTTCTCTTTTATCATCTAAGATCTAAACTCATGTGACCCATCATTTTGTGTAGTAACTTTCGCATTTATTACATTTTAAAAACATACGCCATTTTTAGAAGTGCCATTTTAAACAACAAACATTATAACACTAGTTTCATCTATCACTTGTTCAAGATTACATATCAAATTAAGCTATAAATACTTTGATTGAAAATAAATAAATGATAGTACTTTTTTGATAAAATATTTAATTTGAATTCTGTGAGAGTGAAACCACGAAAGCCTTAATTGCAAAAAGAAACCTGATTAGGTATTATTAAAGGTAGCTACCGGAACTTAAGTATATTTAACATAAAAATAGTGAAAACAAAGTCCAAGGTGTGAGAAACGACATTTTATCTTGGCTACATTCACAAAACATTTAACCCAAATAGGATACTTAAATCAATAAAAGTGAAATTTTCATAATTTATTCGCTCAATGGCGCATAGAGCTGAACCGTTTACTCTGATCTAACCGAAATTTTCTCGTAATTAAACATTAAGTGGACCGAATTATATTTATTTTAATCAAATTATTAAATCAAATCGTCCTACAAGCACAATTTTGTATTAGTATGATGACGTAAGTACAATGAATAATTTGATTCTGAATCACAAAGCGTAAATTTATGGGCGTATCATTAAACAATAACTAATTATATAAGCAAACGTAGAACTCACCTATTATACCTATGAACGCATTAGCCACTGCAACCGGACTTATTCGTAGACGTCGTTTTCGCTTTGGAGTTGCTGAATTCCTATCGTGTTCGGAGACCGTCAAACAAATCGATTCTGCTGGAGGCCGTCCAGGTAGCGCTGTGTTGGCCATCAATTTATTTTCCTACAATAATAATTACTTTTAATCTGAATCTTCTGAAGGCAAGATTTCAATTAAGCTAAAGTTCACTAGGTGCTTAACACTTTGTTTATAAATTCTACGTACACATTAAAAAGGGTCATTGTGAATATTAAGTAAACGTCTAGACGGATGACATTAAAAAAAATTATTTAATATACACTAACGACTTTATTAGGTATTTGAATGTAATCCATATAATCTCGGTATAACCATAAAACATTGCTAAACTGCATCTTTTAGGATGTAGCCTTCCTTAACTTAAAATATGCAAATATATATTATTATTATCCTACACTTAAAGTTGCGTTACAATACAGTCTTATTTTTGTATTTTTGTAAATCCATGAAATGTGACAAATCACAATAAATTACTAGTATGAAACAATTTTATTCATTGTAAATTTAATTATGGATATTTTCAGCAAAGTCCGAGGTCAATTATTTAATTACCGAATGTACGTGCATAATTGTATGGAAACCAAAAATTAAACCAATTCATTAATATTTTACTCATACGTCGTAACTGTAAATTAGATATGGTCGCTCTGTATTATTATAAAACAAAATTAAATTGTTTAGAAATGCGACAAAAAGTTCTTGTTTATAAAGCTGAAAATGCATTTATAGTAGCGCAATGACATTTTAGTTTACAGTTTACATAAACGATGACAGCAATGTTTTGAGATATGCATTTCTTACAGCTGGGTGCACTTAATAAGATTATAGTACTTTTTTTTTAATTTTATTAAAAAAATTTGCTTTTGGGGTTGAAACTTTACAAGTCTTATATATCGTAGTGCAGTAAGCGCGCGCCCGTCCATGGTTACTAAACCGTTGTACTAATGGAACAAAATTTTACTGAAACTTATATTGTGTCAACTGTTGCAGGTTAACCAGATCCTTCTTTTGAAATAAAAATTGTATGTTTTAATAAATTCGACAACTAACCCGCTTTTACCGTACCGGCCGTAGGACACGTGCCCAGGGCGACAACATTCCAGAAGGCGCCAAAAATCTGGACGCCACACGTTCGTTTACTGAAACTTTCCCCATATCGCTCTCGGTCCCAACCGCGAAAGGGCTGAAGTCACGTTGGCCATACGCTGTGCCGCGTATCAGCCATTCTCTATTTCGTTTCACAATGTACACAATAGTTTGCCTGTCATCGCATCGCTTGTGCCTTTAAAGTATCTATCTTCTAACTATTGGATAAGTGATCTAATAATTAACCCTTAACCCGAAACATTGGTCTTACAGGCCCATGCCTTAGAATACCTGCTGATCGCAGCAGTGTACGCCCCACGCGCACATCCGTTTAAATACCTTCTGAGCAGTCTAAAACAACTATACTCCTACAGTATCGTCATGACTCCTATCATGTTTGCGTCGTAGTTTTGTAAACGTGCAAGTCTAGCAGGCCAGGTGTTTCGGATTACGGTGTTTTTATGACAGGTCTAGGAGGCCACTTGTTACGGATTGTGTGTTGATGAACAATAAGGTATTTTATATTTTGTATTAATAAACATAATTACTTTCATAATTTTTATTTTATAGTGAGCATGGATAGAGCAGGACCTAGCGGCGCTGGCCGTACTAAGACAGTAAATCTGGCTGACTCAGATTTTTGCTAATTTCTGAAGATCAAGATTTACATTTATCAGACCAAGAGACCGATGAGGAGACTAGAGATGTTATAGATGACTCAAATGAAGATCCCGATTATATAATTCAGCGAAGTGAAACTTCTAGCGGTGAAGAATCGAATTCAGAACTCGAACTTTTGGAATTAGATGAACCTTCGAATGAAGTAAAATAATCCAGAATCGATTCTTTACAAGCAGAAGCGGCTCATATGAACATATTCCTTTCCTTTGAATATGTTCATATGAGCACATGAACATATTCAACGGAAGAAAAAATGATTTTCAATAGCAGGGGATGCAGCCTTCAAGAAACACAAAGACATAACATTATCAGAGGATTACCAGGTCGGTAAGCAGGACCCTAGGAAATAGCCCTTCTAAGTAAGATATTTGGAATTTGTTGATTGGTGATGAGATGCTAGAAGAAATTGTGACATGGACAAACCAAAAAATTATTATAATGGAAGAAAAGTCTGATTCGACACATACTTCAAACTACAGAAGCACAAAATATAGTTGAGATAAAGGCTTTGCTTGGACTTTTCTTCAATTATAAAATCTTCTCATGAAAAGATATGTTTCAACTGTTTTCTAAAGATGTTTTGGGTCGCCCGATGTTTATAATGACGATGTCTTTGAAAAGGTTTGAAATACTGTTATCTTGTCTTAGATTTGGCAATAGCTTGGATCGCGAACAGCGGAAGAAAACTGATAAAACAGCGGCTATTTCTAACATTTTCAATAATTTTGTGTCTAATTGCCAGAATCTATTCACGTTGGGTGTAACTGTGGATGAGATGCTTCTTCCTTTTAGAAGTCACTGTGGTTTTCGAATTTACATGCCTAGTAAACCTGCGAAATACGGCATAAAAGTAATGTGCATGACAGATACTAAGAATTCGTATTTCTATAATGGGCATATATATTCAGGAGAGGATTCGGATGGTGTTGGACTTTCAGAAGAAGAACTGAAGCTTTCCAAGCCTGCTCAATGTGTTATCCGACTGTCCAAACCAATAGAGGGCTGTAACCGAAATATTACCGCTGACAATTATTTTTCTTCAATAGAGTTAGTCAATAAGTTTCCTTTTGAGTTCCAAGCTAACAAAAATAGGAGTATTGGTACAACATTCTATGGTTTTTCTAATGACGTAACCTTGATATCCTATGTACCAAAGCGAAATAGAGCTGTGCTTTTATTATGCTTTGTACACCACACCAAAGACTATGAATTGGGAAAACCGGAAGTAATTAAATACCTGCCTTCAAAATTAGTACTTATATCATTTTTTTTTGTTTTGTCTTGGAGTATCTATGTTTCTTTGGTTGTTTATATATAATAAACCTTGCATTTAAAAAAAATACTATATTTAATAAACCTTACATTTAAAAAAATATATATTTGTTTTTGTTTTATTTCAGTTTTTACTTATCCTGGTCCAATAGACCATATTATTGAACTAAAATTGTCATCTTTTTAATGGAATTATATTTTTTCCTCATATATTTTGTAAGGTGCTTTGGGATAACTGGGAATTTGGGCATCTAGGCCGTGGGTACGAGGGTTGCTATTTATGTATTGAGAAGAGAAAGGATAAACAAATGAATTTGATGAAAAATATTTTTATTGCTTTTAAAAATAATCGCCTTTAAGATCTATACACTTTTGCATGCGATTGAACCACCCTTCAAAGCACTTTGTCCAGTCAGAAGATGGTAGCTCTAAAACATGCGTTTTGAAGACCTCAACTGCTTCTTCGGGCGACGAAAATCGTTGTCCACGCAGTTTATCTTTAATTAGAGGGAACAAGAAGAAGTCATTGGGTGCCAAGTCGGGGCTGTAAGGCGGATGATCCATCAATCCAATCTTTTGTGTGTCCAAATACTCGTTTGTTGCGTGTGATGTGTGTGAGCTGGCATTGTCGTGATGCAAAATGGTTCGTCGGTTTGGGTTGGTTTCTCTCAATTTACCGAAAACTTCAGGAAAACAAATGGTCGTATACCACGCTGAATTAACGGTCTTTTGATTTTCGAGAGCCACAGTTACCACAGGACCGTCAGAACGCCACCATTTGCTTCTTAAGGCTTCGAGAACGAACAACTTTTATTGGATTTGCTTCACATTGAAACACCTAAACTGTGGACTGGCCTTTTCTTTCTCGCTCATACGCATAAATCCACGACTCGTCACCTGTAACGATGTTGTATACCGCTTTGGATGCACCACCGTTGTATTTTGAAATCATTGTACCGCACCAATCGACACGAACATTTTTTTGAGCATCTGTCAACAAATGTGGAATCCAACGTGCACACAGCTTCCGAACACACAAATGCAAAATCTTGTGTATGCTGGTCATACTAATGCTTAAACATCTCTCGATTTCGTGATATGTCAAATGACGATCTTCTTCAATTAGTTTTCGCACAGCATCGATATTATCCGGCACAACGACTGATTTTGGACGACCTTCTTTAACTTCATCCGTGAGCAAACTACGTCCACGTTTGAATTCAGTGTACCAACGATATACAGTGGCTGTGGATGGGGCTTCATCGCCAAAAGTTGAATTCAGTTGATTGATGCATTGTTGTTGAATTAGACCGCGTCGAAAGTCATAATAAATCATAGCTCGAAATTTTTCACGAGTTAATTCCATATTTTGGCTGAGATGAAATTTTCAACTTACTGTAAACAACACAAATAGTGGTCGCACGACAAAACGTTCTGAGTACGTATAACCTCAAAAATGTCAAACTTTAAGATGACAGTGACAAATTTCACCTGGCAATACCAGTGTTGCCAATTCTCAATACATAAATAGTATCCCTCGTAATTAACATCCTGAATCCCGCTGCTTCCTTTCTAGAACAACAGATCTAGCCTCTTTTGCAGCCATTTTGCTACTGTGAGTTTTAACTATATTTTTCACTGAAAATTTATTGAAATAACGTGCTATGTCTTCTATCTCAAATGAACTTCATAAATACCCAGTAAGTATCTGTTTGGTAATTATTAAATTAAATTTTAATATTACTTTATACTATTAATATATGTATTTAACCTTCCTCTAGCCTTATAGCATATTTTGTTGGGATGGTCTAGTTACCCCGAAAATATGAAAGAAATGGGGTAACTGGCCTAGGGGTTCGGGGTAACTGGGTTTACTAGGGTCCAGTTACCCCAGCCAAAAATTTGATAACCTATCACTATCCTCCTCACCACTTAAATGTATTACAAAGTTTTTGGACATCCTCACTGTGGTAATAACGAGATTGAGTATTTACAAGCAACTATTTAACTACATCACAAGTAAACTTTTACTAACTCAAAACTCTAGTACATAAAGAATGTTTGTAGATTCATGTTTTTTTTTGTTTACATTCATAAGAAAAATAGTAATCAACAATTGCCACATATAATCATACAATTTATTTTCGCAGATGATGGAATTAAAAAAGAAAAACCGAGAAAGGTACTGCGGCAGCCTACATAGCAGAGCACCTTGAGAAGGCCCTCAACGATGTCCAGAACGGAAATAAGACCATCCAAAGAGCTGCTACCGCTTACAACATTCCTCGTAGTACTCTCAAACATCGAGTACATGGAACTCGAGGGAAGGGCTGTACATCTACAGAAGGTAAAGGTGGGGGAGGTGTTCAATCTGACCTGTCTAGCTATGATGAGGAGGAACTAGAAAGCTGCATAAGAACTATGGATAGAAATTGGTTTGGTTTAACCCGTATAGAGGTTTTAGATTTTGTCCAGTGTTATGTTGAGAAAACAAAGTTGGCAACACGTTTCAAAGGTAACCCCTGTACCTGATTGGTTCATTTCATTTAGACAGACACACCGTCTTTCTATTAAGTTGCCTCAAAATATTGAGCATACTCGCCTGATCAGACCAATCCATAGCTTGTGTATGATTTTTTTAGTAAGTTGTCAGCCATTGTTAAAAAAACTTGGGTTAGAGGAGAAACTTGAAGCGTGATGAAACTGGGTTTTGTCATGACCCCTCAAGAACCAGAATTGTTGGTGCAGTAAACGAGCAAAGCAAACGGAAAACAAATTCTACTGGAAGAGACACTACAGCATTGCTGTGTGTTTCTGCAAACGGAAAAATGTTACCGTTGTTTTATGTTTTCAAAGGGAAGTATGTGATGGAAAATTAGATTGATAAAGAACTCCTAACATAAACAGCCGTTTCGGTGAGTGAAAGACGTTGGATGGAAACCACTCTCTTTTTCAACTAGTTTCGAGATGTATTTTAGAAAAATATAGGTGGACAAAGACCGGTTTTGTTGATTTATGATGGAAACACATCCCACATTTCAACAGATCTAATAAGGTTGGCTCAAAAAATTAAGTGACAATTATGAAATTGCCACCCCACACTAGCCACGCTCTTCAACCACTTGATGTGGCTGCTATCAAGAGTCTAAAGTCATCAAAGTGGGATAGAGACCTGTATAAGTGGCAGCGACAAAATCACACGAAAGAAAATTCCTAAAGCTGAGTTCTTTGCTATTTTAACCAACTGCGCCCAGCAGATTTCATTAGAGATTATCATAAATGGCTTCAAAACAACGGGCATATATGACCCAGAAAAAGGACCAAACAAACTAGCTATTTCTAAATCTCTTTGCACAAGATCTAATTGCAAGATATATGAAAACTATTCCTCAGAACACTAATGTGCAAAACATCCTACAGCCTGAACCAGAACAGCCACCACCTGAAGATCAGCGACAGCCACCGACTACAGGACAGCAATCGATCAGTTAGCATGCACCGACTGAAGAACAGCGAGCTACTATTGAGCAGCCAAGGACTGTTAAACAGCCACAACTATTACTATCCAATAATCCTCAGCCATCACCATCTCAACAGACGAAACGAAAGTCTTTTGAAGAGCTCTTATTAGACTTATTGAAAAGTGATAAAAAAAACCTGAATCACAAAGGAAGCGGAAGAAAATTATGCCAAACTGTGAAATCATAACAACTAAGGAATTTCTTGACATGAAAGAAATCGAAGAGAATGAGAAATAGAAAGCTGACTGAAAAACAAAAAGAAAGCGTAAAGAAAGAGACGAAAGAATTAAAAAAAAGTAACTTAAAAAAACCAAAGAGAAAAATACAATTATAAAGCAAGCATCTCCTGGAACTGACAGCACGATGACGAACGAAGTCAGCAATTGATTCCAAACTGAAAGGTCAGTTTGAATCCGAGAAGTCAAATTTTTAGCTTCGAGAGGACTAGCGTTTCGGGGATCAAATGAAACAATCGGCTCAACACAGAATGGAAATTATCTTGGTTTGTTGGAGCTTATTGCGGAGTTTGATTACTTTCTTACAGAGTATTTAAGAAAATATGGATATCCAGGATAAGGATATACGTCATACTTTTCGTCCAGTGTTTGCTGCGAGATTACTATAATTGGATAAGAAGTGAGGAAGTGAGAGTAGTTATTGAAGAAGTAACAGAAACGAAGTTACTATTCACTGATAGTTGATTATACTCTAGATATTTCCCATATTGATCAATTAAGTGTTGTCTTCAGATTTGTTAATACTTCTGGAGTTCCAGTAGAACGTTTCTTCACGTTTATTCCAATCTACAGGCATACATCGGAGTCTCTTGAAACTATTATCACTACATTTCTTGAGGATAATAATTTATTATTGAAGAATTGGAGAGGACAACGCAAGTAATATGTCTGGCGCATGCTTGGGCTTGCAAGCAAGAATTAGAGAATACAATGATCTTGCGATGGACGTGCCTTGCACAGCTCATTCTCTTAACTTGGCATGTTCGTGCAAAAAATGTACGATTGCGGCCACGGAAAAGTTACCACTTAAATTTATCTAACAATCGTTTTTTTAAATTTTTTAAGTATTTGAAAATGCTTCATAATTTAAAAAGTGCCTATGGTGACAGTACTTGCATTTTAATCAAGTTCGTACGCCAATACCATTACAATAGAAAAATGATATTGGTAACTTTTCCCTGGCTGCAATCGTACAATTTTGCAGCGCAAGTACAAGTCGTTGGCAGAAAATGAACAACCATTTAAAAAATGCAGATGAAAAATTCTCTATATTGAAGACGTTGAGTGAAACCCGTTGGTCTGCATGCCACGATGCGTAAGTAGCGCTGCTAGGTGTCTATGACATTTTCAGATCATGCTTAAGAAAAATTGCCAATGACGAGCAACAAAATAAAGCCACAAAATATGAAGCTCTATCACTAGGAAAAAAGTTGAACAGCAATGATACAGCATTCATGTTGGTTTTATGGATAACTGTACTCGAAAGAATGGATAAGACCAACAAAAGTCTTCAACTAATCAACTTTGATATAATGTCAGCAATAGACTTGTATATCTCATTAGCAAATTATCTGAGTGATACGAGATCATCGAAAATATACACGAAAGCTACCAACCTAACTGGACAAAGCTGGAGCGATGGAGCTGAGAAGAGAAAATTCCCATTCGAAGAGAATGAAGAAAGCCACACGAACTTCGATTTTAAACAGTCTCTTCAAATTGAGACATTCAACCCTATCCTGGACCAAATAATTGCTGAATTGATGCGACGCAGAAAAGCTTATGAGAATGTATGTCAGTTATTTGGATTTTTAATAAAAAGTTATTTAAGAAGTAGAGTCAGCTAAGAGAAAATCGATGGTTAAGCAATAATTTCCATTGAGCAACTATCGGATGCGTTTTCTACGAAAAAAGCATAAAGAAAAATAATGTGAGTTCATGTTGTAATTTTTTTCAATTATATTTAAATCGCTAATAAAGTTCAAAATGTTCTCATTATTAATTCATTGGCAAGGTGATTGAATGTTATGAATTGAAACGTGTTTTGAATTTTAGCATGCATCACGATCGGTGTTTCATTTCTTCATCTTCAAGTTTTTAAGCATATGACATATTGACCAATATCATTTATATTTTCAAAGGACATGTGTAACATAAAATTTTCATCCGTTCAGCTCTCCAATTATCTAATTCATTTATTTTATACCTGTTATATTGCTGTTTAAAACTTTTGAAAACTAAACTTAGGTAAGTAACAAATCATATTTACTCTCACTCCTTCACAAACACAAGGCGCTAAATTTTGCCGTGCCCAGGGCGGCAAAGTATGGAAAAACGAACCTGTTCGACAATCGTCGCATAGATTCGTATTTAATTTTTTTTGTGTATAAATGCACAGTTTTAAAGACATAATACACAGCCCATTGCTATTCTCTAACGTGGCATCTTGGTAGGATATATAAATAAGTAAAACAAATCATGTGTTTTATTTTGCAAATCACACAAAAAATGGTCCTTCGAGCCGGATCAATTGATCGGAAGATTTATTGTTAAGTTACTCGAGACAATCCAAGTAAGTTAGGGAAAACGCTTGCAATCCATACATTGAATGCCATTGAAAACAAGTTAATTAAAACTCAAGTAACGAATGAACAATAACGCAAATTTGTGACAACATAGCGACTTAGGGTACATCACCGAAATTACCAATCCTAATGTAGATACATCTTACTATCCACCGCATCATTGTGATTTTAAAGAATCCAGTTTAACGACTACGTGCAGCTGTTTTTCATGCCACATGTAAATCTTCAAACGGAAGGTACCTATCCAAATGTCAAGATGATCTTTCTTGTATCCTTGTCCATTCTCGTATTCCCAATATACTCATTTTTATTTGTCTACTAGAGCACCGTTCACGAGTTCATAACAATAAATATTTTTGCACCGGCATGATGATTTAATTTTGTTTTTAATTATGGCATTTTTAGATGATTTAATTGTGTACCTATTTATCGTAAATGACATTCAATAGTAGGCTTTGAAATCATAATACCTTTATATTACAGACTTCTTCTTTACTTTTTCATTTTACATAAATTTATTAAATTTAAAAGTGTGTACCTTTACTTTAAAGTTGGTACAATTTATAATAAAATATAAACTCGAAAGGTAAGCTTATTGTTATAATTTAATTTTCAAAAATGATAATTATAACTTCATTCATTCAATATTGTTTGAATTCGTCTCTGTACTTATTGCAACTTTATCAATAATTTTTCCATACTCTATCAGTATAATTTACCTTTCACTAAATTGACTTTTGCAGGACCCCCCCCCCCCCCGGAATACGAAACTTTGCACCAAGATAAATTTTTTTTGTAATAGCTACAAAAGGTTAATAGGTTAAACGCAAAGATTTTCCAGCGTTTCTTGTAGAGAACCATGTTCTTTATCAGCAATGTTCTACATTCTGTTCAACACAATTCACCTTTCATAAAATTGGCCGCTGAAAGGAGCTCCGCGGATTACCATTTTGTCATGAAATTTTCCCTTCTGGGGAAATAAACGAAACATCTTGCTATAAGTTGCGAACACTGTACGAATCGAAACTAATCGATAGTTCGTCACGAAAGTTTTTAATTCTGCATTTCTCAATGCTTAAGGCGTCGTCAAATATAAATTTGATGAAACTTATTATTTGATTCTAGTAAGTTTCGAATCTTGTAATGGAAAATATTTTAAGCAATAAAATTTACATTAAACAAATATAAGGCAAGTACTACATTAAAGTGAGATAGCAAAACTACGGATTTCTGTTAAGTGTAAAATAACGTATGTCAATGCACCATAAGAAACTGTAGTTCGGGTTCATAAGTCTACAAGGATTACAGTAAATAAACGAAATCATTACGCTAGAGTGAACGAATGGAATGCATCTTTCACCAATTCAGAGTAATGTACAGGGTGTATAATAAGTTACGACTTTAACTTCATGAGAACAGGGTGTCTAAGTTTTACTAAATCATCGGTTTGTTGATTAACCGTCTTAAAGCGACGGAAAATATATTTGGAGAATGATGTAATGTTCAAAGATTACATACATTTGTTTTGGTCACATGGAAGGTGGAACAAGTAACGAAATAATGTTGAAAGCGGTTTTAAACAAGATGCTGGAGTAATGGTTTTGTATTGTGTATTTTTTAGCGTAGATTGCAATGATGTAATCAAACATAAAATATAGTGACAGGTTTTTACTGCGCGTTTCAAAATTTTAAATAAGATAATATATTTATTACTAACTTCAAAGTTATAAAATAAATTGTACAGTAATTGACGTTGAACAGAAAATAGAAAATTTTTCGTACTGGGGGAAAGGCTAAAGAAGGAAACAGAACAAAAGAATTTGTTACCGTATGGACAGGTAGGATTCAGGAAAGGAAGAAGAACGATATATAATGTGTGCATTCTGAAACACATCGCAAGCAAGGAATTAGAAAAGAAAAGGGGGAAAATGGTAGCGGTATTCGATAAAGTGAGCAGGCAAAAGCTGTGGGAATGCCTGAGAAAAGAAAAAGATAAACGAAAGGCTAATTGAAAGGATGGAAGAAATATATATATATATATATATATATATATATATATATATATATATATATATATATATATATATATATATATATATATATATATATATATATAAACTTGGAACGGTCCGAGGCAAGGATGCGTACTGAGCCCAAGCCAGTTCGCTGTATACACAGGAGACCTGGAGGAGACAGTAAGGGGGCAACGAGAAGGTGGTGAACAGGAAAGTGTGGTCGCTGGCATACGCAGATGACATAGTGCTAATAACAAAGGAAGAAAAAGAAATGAAGGAGACGTTAAAAACGATGGAGAGATATTTCAAAAGATAAGATCTGGAAGTAAATGGGAACAAAACTAAGGTAATGATATTGAGAAAAGGGGGAGGAAGAAGGAAAAGGGAGGAGTAGAAATGGAGGGAAGAGAAGATACAGCAGGTAAAGAAATTCACATACTTGGGATACAAGATAAGACAAGACAAGAAAGATGGGGAACGTATAAGAGAATATGTGAGAAAAGGAAACAAATTAATAGGGCAAGTGTAGAATATAGGGGACATACTGTTTGGAAGGAAAGGAAAAGGAAACTATTATTTGAGAAGCTAATAAAGTGTGGTGTTGTATGGGCGGAAGTGTGGGGGTGGAAAGAGATATAAAGATATAGAGAGACTGCAAGAAAAATACTGGAAGTAGGTACTGGGAGTGGAAAGAGAAACGCCGGAATACATTATTAGAGACGAGGCGCAAGAAGAAAAAATAAGGGCCGAAGCGGGAAATGGAGCAAAAAAGTACAAGGAGGAAATGAGTAGAAGAATGGACGGCAAAATATTACAAGACTGCTGGAAAGAAATAAAACAAGGAAGAATATAATATGGACAAGAAACCAGAAAACAATATTATGAAAGAAGAAGTGGAGAGACTAAGAAGGACATGAGGGAGCGTGAGAGAGGACATTTAGAAGGGACAGGGATGTGCAAAAGCTGGAAAGATGGACGAAGGTGAAAGAAGGAAAATATAATGTAAACTCTAGGAACATTAAGGGAGAAGGGATACCGGGATATTTGCATGGGGAAGGGAGGTGGGAAAGAAAGAAAATCATAGTGAGATTTAGATGTGGAAACGAAGAGAGAGGAAACACATATTGGAGAAGGGACGAAGATAGAAAATGTAGGCGGGGAAGAGATAGAGACGATCAAACATATGCTAAAAGAATACAGGGAGTTAAAGGAAGAGGAGAGGAAAAAGAAGAAAGATGGAAAAGAAGAAGACAGTTAAGGGGAGAGAAGATAAGAGGCAAGAAGACAGCGTAGGCTAAGTAAGGAAAGGAGATACTGTAGACAGATAAATTAAATAGCATAAATGTTTAACACAATTGCTTTGCAATATTTGTAAAGAATAAGCAAATAAAGATAAAGAAGAAGAACTATAATGTTATAAAATAAATAGTACAGTAATTGACGATGAACAGAAAATAGAAAATTTCTTAATTTATTTTGACCATCTTTAGAAACCAACAATATTTATCTGAGAGAGAAATAAACCAATAAAACGAAATAAAAAGGATCTACAGTATTTTTAAAATAACTAAACTTACTGACATGTTACTTTAATTAAAAAACATATAGTTCATGTCATTTACTTTGCCTTAACCTTCTTTTATGAGGAGTGTGTGGTTTATGAAAATGGCATATGGTTCCAATTTAAAAAGAACTCTTTGGTTAAATATTACAACACAGCATACTCTCAAGGCCGTCTTAAAACACATTCAGTTATTAAAAATTGTATTACCTTGTTTATATTTTTGAAAAGTACAGTCTTTTTAATCTTTGCACTATATTTCATTTTTGACTGCACCATCGTAATCTACGTCAAAAATTACATAAAAAATAGCTTTTATATTGCTTCTCCATCTTGTCAAATAAGCGAGTTATATCAATTTTTAGAAACGTGTAAAAGTTAACAATTGAAGAATAGCAAACAAATGAAGTGAGAAAGCGAACAACTGATAAGACACAGAAGCCATCCTTTCAAATCCAACCCAGAACATTTATATGAGTTTTTATGTATCTCCACTCCTTCATTAACTTTTCCTACAATTTGCTCGAAATCTAGCCACCCCGTACCTAGCTACCTTCAGAAAAGTGGAAACAACTCAGACGTAACTGGAAAAATTTTATTCCGAGATGAAAACAGTTTTTTTTTCCGAAATGCCATCAGAACATCCATTTCAAGATCTATGAGAATCTTGGGTTTTGGAATAAATTTTCAATGAACCTCTGCGTGGGCAGTATAAGTGACAATCTCATGGGGTTGAATTTTCTTCCTCTTTGACTAAAAATTTGACAATTACCAGAACAAAGTTCTGTTATTAAGTAATTTAGAAGATTTCGACCAAAAATGTGGTTTATTGACGACGAAACACCTGCTAAGTTTTACCGTCTGTGAATAGTTTAGCTTCTACTTTTTACGAAACATAATATATATATATATATATATATATATATATATATATATATATATATATATATATATATATATATATATAATTCGATACTCAACATCTCAGGAATTTTGGAACATGTACATACAGCAGTCGATGAGGAGAAAATGTGATCCTTGTATTACAAGTCAAAGTTTTCAACATCTGACATGATTATTTTCTAATGATGAAACATCTTGAAAAAGTACGGGAATAGTGTGTTTCAGTCTTTCTTCTAGTTTTAATGCAATTATAATTTTGATAACAGTCATTTTATATTTTTTTCTCAAAAACTAAAACGGGGTACAAAGAAACTTGAGGGACAATGAAGTTAGGTTAAGTGTTTATCTGATGCAAACATTAAGCTTAGAAAATTCAGTGACTTACAATAATTTTTACAATATATCTCAATTAGATAATTGGCAAGCCACTGGAATTATTTTACATCTAGTTATATCAAAATTAATACTAAAAGGATTTTTTTTGTAATTAAAATGAAGTAAGTTAGGACATACGTTTATGTGAACCTTCCATCATAAAACATAGTAAAACATGAAATTGAACTCATCACTGATACGCCCTGAATAATATTAGTTTAAATTATTTGATTAAAGTGAATTTAAGTTTTGTTTTAATTTAAACTCATTTTTTGTTACTTTGTCTATGTTCAACTTCAATGATTATTATTGTTGTATAAACCATTAATTATGTTTTAATACATAATTAATGGTTTATACAATTCAATTAAGAAGAGGATTAATTCAGTTCAAACTAATCCAACCTTTTAACATTTTTCCTTGACTGTATGACGCATTTACAATGTTGTTTGGTGTCTATGTTTATCAAATGTGAGTGTAAATAAAGTATTAATATTCAATTTTTAATGTAAAATATATAGAATCAACTTTAAAAAGGCTTTAGTGGTCTTTATGAAACTAATTTGAAAGGCAAATTTGCTAATTGCGGAAATTATATTATTATTTTTTTTGAACATTTAGAAAGTTTATATATTGTGGTAAGTGCATTACGGCCTGGTCATAAGGGGCACCGAGTTAGTAAAGTTATGGTAACACGACCTGCTTAGCATTCGGGTGGTAATCGGTTCGATTCCCGTTACCGCCTACCCTGTATGCCGTTTTTTCAGGGGGTTTTCCTCATACACATATAGTGGCATGGTCACTGCTATAGGCGCTTCAGTGCATTAGAGACAGGCAGGCAATCAATTTATTTACAATATGCATGTAGGTTGTTTTAATTAATATAAAACGACTTGTGTAATTTTAAATTAACTAAAATGACATACTTTATTCATTTAGCATAAATAAAAAGATACAGATAGTTTATTTTTTAAAATTAATTATTAATTTCTTTTCTAAATATGACTTATAAAAATAAAATAATTCGATGTATTAAATATCCTTTTATTAGCTTACTCGTATTTAAAATTAATTATTATAACGGAGTAGCATGTTATTAAAACAAAATCACTTGTTAAGATTTTTTTTATTCCGTTATTATATAAATTTAAGTCTGGCAGAGGTAGAATGTAAATCAGTGAAAATCGAGACAATATTGCATATTGGAATATTAATTAAAAGCTAAACAGATAACTGACAATCAAACAGACAATCTGCAAGGTATTTTAAATAAAACATCAAAGTAAGGAAATAAACTGGAAATCGCGAGAATTTATTGATTAGTACCCCAATTAATACGTGATGGTGTGACTTAATTTTATTAAACGGCAAACTAATTCAACAAAACCAAGACATCGCGGAAATTAATTAATTAAAATACAAACCAATTAATCACACAACGGCTTATTTCATTAAACTGTAAATCGGAAGAATTGACTGATCAAAAACTCCAATCAAACCATGAAACTGCGAACTATTTCAATAAAAAAGCGTAAACTGCGAGTAATAAATATAATAATAAAACCAATCGATCGCGAAACCGCGAATTATCTTAATTAAACTGCAAGTTAACCTGGATATAATGCAAATTCATTCAAATTACTCAGCTGGCAAGAAAATCCCATCGTGTGGTAGTAAAGGTGATTCACATGTTGCTGTTTCCAGGAACATCTCCATTAAACGGTAGAAACTTCCCTCAAGCCCCCTTTCTCCTCATAAATTTTTTAAACGTTTTAATGATTTCGGTAGTTGAAAAAATATTATTTGATCGTTAAAAACTCATAAGTTTCGGAAAATAGAAAACGAGACCTGAATGTCTCTTTTTCTCGACTTGCCCATGTATTAAGTGTATCTAGGGGGCACCCAAGTGGTTTCAAACAACCTATACTTAGGGAGTTTTAGATTTTTCATAACCAAGGTATGGGGTAGTTTATCGGTTTTGCTCAATCAGTTTAATTATTAGTTGCTTACGTTGAACCATTTTACCATTTTTTGATATTCACTACAGCATTCGTTCAATATAGTATCGAATATAGTATAAATAAAAAGTGGAATCGAGACTTAAAGAAATTAACAAATCACCCTGTATATCAGAATTTTTACAATTTATTTGCATATTTGAAAAGAGTAAAAAAATTAAGTTCTAAATGTCTTTGGTATTTCTATATACAGTTTTGTACCGAGCTAATAGCGTAGTGGTGACATGACCTGCTTACCATTCGGGAGGTAATGGGTTCGATTCCCGTTATCGTCTACCTTGTATGAGGTTTTTTCAGGGGGTTTCCCTCATACACATGTAGCGGCATGGTGTATATGCACACCATGTGCGGCTATTTAGGCGAATGCTGGGGTAGTATTTTGCCTATCAGAACCCTAACTCCGTTCCTTCCGATCCTATCGTGACCACACTCATCTTAATCCCATCATGAATATATGCGTAATGTATGTATGTATGCTGGGAATCCATGATTGTGGCTGAAGGAGCTCGGAAAGCTCGCGCAGCCCGCCCTCCCCCTTGGGGAGGGAATGAAATACGTGGTCTTTTCCTTTTTTTATACAGGTTTGTTACCAATTGTAATGGTAACTATATAATAAATTGCCTAACGAGGTAGATTTGTTTGGTCTAAATAAACTGCAGTTCAAAAAAATCTTGATGGCTATTATATTAGATATTAGGTAAATAATAGTGTGTAACTAAGTAAGTTTAAAATTTTATTATAAAATATTACTTTCACTTCATTTTGTATCTTATATGTATTTTCTTTAATGATTACTCTGGAATTGAGTTCTTGCAGAGTAATAAAGATTATTATTATTATTATAATTAATTGGAGTCACATTTAATTATTATGAAAATAAGGATAATATTTTTTTTGTAGTTAGAATTTCGAGTTGTAACCAAGAAAACTGTTTTTATTATTTGCTTAATTTAGGGGCCAAAATATTAATGCAAAACGTATTTGGAAGTAAACTTCAATGGCTATTTGCCAAACGCCCTGTATATGTAACGAAATTATGATGTTTTTTAAGTACATTAAGTATTAAACAAATAATTAAAGTAGAAAACGTGCACGTCTCGAAAAAAGCTCAAATTGAAAGCTAAATAACTATTTAATAATAACTGCTCAGAGTGAACATGGCCACCATTGGTGTGTTCTTTTATTAAGATTTCGAATTAATCTTCTGATCACAGCTGAATAATTTCTTAGCATCTACAACTTAATATGCTTGTTTTACATTAAGATTGTGACCCACAAATTAATACTAATTAATAGGTACCTATTATATATTATTAATAATTAATATAAAGAAGGTTAATAATTTTATTAATTACAACTACAAAATTTTTTAATTACATAAAAATTATCTTTAAATATTGTCCGTTTATTATTAAAAAGTTTTGATTTGACTGAAATTACTGTGCAACAAAACTGTATGAGGACATACCCAAGACAATTAAAGACAAAGTAAATTTAAAAAATTCGATATACAGGGTGTTCTTTAAAAGTGAATCACACGGACCTGGATTACAATTTTCATTTTTACGCTATTTGGTTTCATATACGATTGCAGTAAATATGAAAAATGATAAAGTGTGGAGCGTAGCTCTGAACAACTAAACAATTGAGCCAAATACATAAATACTTTGTTTAAAAAGAATCTGGAACCCATTAAATACAGGTATTTCCCAATGAAACATGTATTATATTTACTAATATTATATCGTAATGTGCTATTCCTTTTTACCTATTTTTTATAATTTAATTGAATTCTCTTCCGGCATTTTCTCACTATTTTGTTATTACAGCAAATCAGGGTAATACACTGTTATAATCTTGATGATAAATGGAGCAAAATACTTAAAAACAAATTAAAATATGCCGAAATCTATCCAAAACCTAAGACATTTTTACAAACAATTTCAAGTTTTTTTAATTTTCTCACTATATGTACACTGTTTATATATAAAAAAACAATTAATATTTCTGATTAATTCTCTAAAAAGCGTTAAGTAAAACAAGGTGCACTATGATGAAGATGGTTCTTGGATCAAAAGGTCACTACGATCAAGGTTTTAATCAAGTTACAAGTAGCCGTTTTGATCAAGATAACCGTTGTGATAAAAAATGAGCGATGGTTGAGATCAAGTTGATCGGTTGTTGTGATTATGATCATAACGGTCAAGTATGGGATACCCGAAAGTATAGTGTATTTCAAACAATTTAATTTAATTCCAAAGTGTAGTGTAAATCTGAAGACTCACTAATTCACCAAGACTTTATGACCACCATAAATGGTTTAATTATCTACACAAGTTGATAAAGTTCAAGTTTAATAAATTCCAATCTGTATCTGCAATTCTACCGAAAGAGATTTCAACAATTTTGAATTAATATTTTTTTTTAGTCCGAACCTGGATTTTTATTTATACGCTAAAAGTACATGCATTAAATATGGAAAAAAAGTGTGGTGCGCAAGTCATGAAAAATTAATAATTGTGCAAAATACATAAGTATTTTGATTATCAAAAATCTCGAAACCCTTTAATATAAGTTATGTTGAAGCAGCTGGGTGTCCCCTACCTACTCCTAACGTATGCGCATTTCCTAATGAAACATGTATTATTGTTACTAATATTATATGCTAAGATATTTTTACTTATTTTTTTACCACCTTTTCTCAATTGTTTTATTTTTATAGCTAAAATAAATATAAATTGTTATATCGTTGATGATATATAGACCAAAATACTTAAAACAAATTCAAATTTGCGGAACCTTATCCAAAACCAAACAAATGTAAATTTTCACAGACGATTTCAGATTTTTTTTTTTGATTAACTCACCATATGTATAGTTTACACAAAAAAAATCAGTAAATATTCCTGATTAAAGGTCTAAAAAGTCTTAAGTATAAGTAAAACAAGGTACACAATGAAGATGGTCCTTGAATCAAAAGGTCACTACGATCAACAAGTTAGAAGTGGCCGTTTTGATTAAGATAACCGTTGTGAACAAAAGTGAACGATCGTTGAGATCGAGTTAGTTGGTTGTTGTGATGATAATCACAACGGTCAAAGTATGAGGTAGGCGGTGACACCAAGTTCCGCTAACAAACACAAAAAAGTGCCATTTATTCA
Source organism: Vesta saturnalis (assembly GCA_036346205.1). NCBI lineage: Eukaryota > Metazoa > Arthropoda > Insecta > Coleoptera > Lampyridae > Vesta > Vesta saturnalis. Next base: position 2,279,894 of record JARFJB010000135.1, on the reverse strand, counting down.
AATAACTAACAATTTAATTTTAGGATAATATAATGTATTTAAAATAATTTCATTTAATTCCCAAGTGTAATATAAATTTGAAAACTCACTAATTCAACAAGATTTTATGTCTGCCATAAATGGTTTAACCATCAACACAAGTTAATAAAATTGAAATTTAAAGTGTGAATTACAATTTTACTACATTCCAATTTGTATCTGTAATTCTACAGGAGGAAGGCAATAATTTCATATTTCAAATAATGAATTATTAATTTTTTTTAAGTCCGGACCTGGTTACAAATTTTAGTTGTACGCCATTTAGTCCCATATTCGAAGAAAGGTACATGCAGTAAATATGAAAAAAAGTGTTCTACGTAAGTTATGAAAAATAACTATTTTGGTTATAACAAATGTGAAACCCTTTAGTATAGGCTATGTAGAACCATCTGGGCGTCCCCTACCGACCCCTAACGTACGCTGATTTCCCAATGAAACATAAATTATACTTACTAATATTATATCCTAACATATTTTTATTTATTTTTTTATAATTAATTAAATTTTCTTCCCGCATTTTCTCATTGGTTTATTATTACAGCTAGAAGAGGTAATACATTGTTATAACGTTGATGATATATAGACCAAAATACTTAAAAACAAATTTGCGGAACGTTATCGAAAAGCTAACAAATGCAAATATTCACATACGATTTCAGTGTTTTTTTAATTAACTCACCATATTTATACTGTTTACATAACAAAAATTCAGTAAATCCTTCTGATTAAAGGTCGGAATAGTCATAAGTATAAGTAAAACAAGGTACACAATGAAGATGGTTCTTGAGTCAAAAGGTCACTACGATCAGGGTTTCAACAAGTTACAAGTGGCCGCTTGAATTAAGATAACCGTTGTGACTAAAAGTGAACGATCGTTGAGATCAACTTAATCGGTTGTTGTCCTTATGATCACAATGGTCAAAGTATAAGGTAAGCGGCATCTTCTCACTACTTTATTACTACAACAAAAAAAGGTAACAAATTATTATAACGTTGATGATATATAGACCAAAATACTTGAAAACATATTCACATTTGCGGAAATTTATCCAAATCCTAATAAATGCCAGTTTTTACCAATAATTTAATATTTTTTAATTTACTCACCATATTTAGACTGTTACATGAAAAAACAATAAATATCTCTGAATAAGGGTTTAAAAAGTGTTAAGTATAAGTAAAACAAGAATGATGAAGATGATCCTTGATTCAAAGGGTTACTATGATCAAGGTTTTAATCAAGTTACAAGTAGCCGTTTTGATCAAGACAATCGTTGTGACAAAAATGAGCGATGGTTGAGATCAAGTTGGTGGGTTGTTGTGATTTTGATCACAACGGTCAAAGTATGGGATGCCCGAAAATGTCCTATTTATGATTCAAATAATTAACAATTTCTTTTAGGAAAGTATAGTGTATTTAAAACAATTTAATTTAATTCGAAAGTGTAATGTAAATTTGAAAACTCTCTAATTGACCAAGACCTCATGTCCACCATAAATGGTTTAATTATCTACACAAGTTGATAAAGTTCAAGTTTAATAAATTCCAATCTGTATCTGCAGTTCTACAGGAGATTTCAAAAATTTCATATCAAATTTTCAATTATTAATTTATTTTAGTCCGAACCTGGATTTTTATTTATACGGTACAAGTACATGCATTAAAAATATGGAAAAAAGATAGTGTGCTGCGTAAGTCATGAAAAATTAATAATTGTGCAAAATACATTTGTATTTTGGTTATAAAGAATGTGGAACCCATTTAATATAAATCATGTAGAAGCAGCTGGGTATCCCCTACCGACTCCCTAACGTATGCGCATTTCCCAATGAAACATGAATGACTAATATTATATCCTAACATATTTTTACTTACTTTTTTATAATTAATTAATTTTTTTTCCCGCATTTTCTCATTGGTTTATTATTACAGCTAGAAGAGGTAATACATTGTTATAACGTTGATGATATACAGACCAAAATACTTAAAAACAAATTTGCGGAACGTTATCGAAAAGCTAACAAATGCAAATATTCACAGACGATTCCAGTGTTTTTTTAATTAACTCACCATATTTATACTGTTTACATAACAAAAATTCAGCAAATCTTTCTGATTAAAGGTCTAAATAGTCTTAAGTATAAGTAAAACAAGGTACACAATGAAGATGGTTCATGAATCAAAAGGTCACTACGATCCGGGTTTCAACAAGTTACAAGTGGACGTTTGAATTAAGATAACCGTTGTGACCAAAAGTGAACGATCGTTGAGATCAACTTAATCGGTTGTTGTGCTTATGATCACAATGGTCAAAGTATAAGGTAAGCGGTATCTTCTCACTATTTTATTACTACAACAAAAAAAGGCAATAAATTGTTATAACGTTGATGATATATAGACCAAAATACTTGAAAACGTTCACATTTGCGGAAATTTATCCAAATCCTAATAAATGCAAGTTTTTACCAATTATTTAATTTTTTTTAATTTACTCACCATATTTAGACTGTTACATGAAAAAACAGTAAATATCTCTGAATAAGTGTTAAGTATAAGTAAAACAAGAATGATGAAGATGATCCTTGATTCAAAGGGTTACTATGATCATGGTTTTAATCAAGTTACAAGTAGCCTTTTTGATCAAGACAATCGTTGTGACAAAAATGAGCGATGGTTGTGATTTTGATCACAACGGTCAAAGTATGGGATGCCCGAAAATGTCTTATTTATGATTCAAATAATTAGCAATTTCTTTTAGGAAAGTATAGTGTATTTAAAACAATTTAATTTAATTCCAAAGTGTAATGTAAATTTGAAAACTCTCTAATTGACCAAGACTTTATGTCCACCATAAATGGTTTAATTATCTACACAAGTTGATAAAGTTCAAGTTTAATAGATTCGAATGTGTATCTGCAATTCTACAGGAGATTTCAAAAATTTCATATCAAATTTTCAATAATTAATTTTTTTTAGTCCGAACCTGGATTTTTATTTATACGCTACCAGTACATGCACTAAATATGTAAAAAAGATAGTGTGGTGTGTAAGTCATGAAAAATTAATAATTGTGCAAAATACATTTGTATTTTGGTTATAAAGAATGTGGAACCCATTTAATATAAGTTATGTAGAAGCAGCTGGGTATCCCCTACCGACTCCTAACGTATGCGCATTTCCCAATGAAACATGAATGACTAATATTATATCTTAACATATTTTTACTTACTTTTTTATAATCAATTAATTTTTTTTCCCGCATTTTCTCATTGGTTTATTATTACAGTTAGAAAAGGTAATGCATTGTTATAACGTTGACGATATATACCTAGACCAAAATACTTAAAAACAAATTTGCGGAACGTTATCGAAAACCTAACAAATGCAAATATTCACAGACGATTTTAGTGTTTTTCTAATTAACTCACCCTGTTTACATAACAAAAATTCAGTAAATCTTTCTGATTAAAGGTCGAAATAGTCTTAAGTATAAGTAAAACAAGGTACACAGTGAAGATGGTTCTTGAATCAAAAGGTCACTACGATCAAGGTTTCAACAAGTTACAAGTGGCCGTTTGAATTAAGATAACCGTTGCGATCAACAGTGAGCGATCGTTGAGATCGACTTAGTCGCTTGTTGTGATTATGATCACAATGGTCAAAGTATAAGGTAGCCGGCATCTTATCACTATTTTATTACTGCAACAAAAAAAGATAACAAACTGTTATAACGTTGATGATATATGGACCAAAATTTATCCAAATCCTAATAAATGCAAATTTTTACAAATGATTGAATGTTTTTAATTTACTCACCATATTTATACTGTTACATGAAAAAAAAAAACAATAAATATTTCTGATTGAGGGTTTAAAAAGTGTTAAGTATAAGCAAAACAAGGAACACAATGATGAAGATGGTCCTTGAATCACTATGATTAAGGTTTTAATCAAGTTACTAGTGGTCGTTTTGAACAAGATAACCATTGTGGTCAAAAATAAGCGATCGTTGTGATAAAGTTGGTTGGTTGTTGGTGTGATTATGATCACAACGGTCAAAGTTCCTCTAAGAAATGCAAACTGTATTGAAAAATGTGCTATTTATGATTGAAATAATTAACAATTTATTTAAGGAAAATTTAATGTATTTAAAATAATTTCATGTAATTCCAAAGAGCAATGGTAAAATTCAAGTTTAAAGCATGAATTAGAATTTTAATAAATTCGTATCTGTAGTCATACGGAAGGATATCTATAAAAATTCATATTTTTAATTTTGAATGACTAAATTAAATTATTTAGATAATTAATGTATACATTTTCTTCATAATTCTCAATTTCGTATGGAAAACAATGCAGTTAAGGTTGATTATTATTTTTAACAAAATTATTTTCTCATGCTCTATCTTGTTTCGTGCAAATACTGGGATGGTGTTAGCTAAAATAAGGAATGATATTTACATTTAGTAACAATCAAATTTGAACGTAGTTGCATGTCATTAATAATTTATACGTAATAAACGTAAACATTTAAAAAATCGATTAGGGTATTGCAAGGGTTTTTAAATGCAGTAAATAAAGGAAAAATGAATACTCACTTTCTTAAATAAACGCAGCTACACTAATAGAGGTCGATTTTCAATATTTTAGACACGAAATAAATTTTAACAAAAGCGAATACAAACATTTCCGTCCCCTAAATCTTTCCTCTCCCTGTTAAAGCACAATCCCTATTAATAATTCATAATTTACCTTAGTGGAAGCCATTTACGATTAATCAAACACACGTAAAATTGATATCATTTAATAGAAATTATAAAACTAAACACTTTATCTACACTTAAAATATTAGAGTGGTAATGTAGTAGATTGGAGGGTCAATTAATACGCTAGAGTGGGTGCGGAAGAAGAAATTAAGCAATGCACGAAGGGTGCTCAATAAACAAGTACATGTACACCTATATTATGTATATAACAAAAATTACGCATTGTTCGCTTTTATTATACCTTCGTTTTAACGCTTACTTTTTTGGGGTGTTTCCCCAACTATGAATTTTCATCAATACACAAGTATTGAAGAGGACACCTGGGATTTTAATTTATTTTTCGGGAATTTAACTAAATCAAAGCTAAATTTAGTTTGTAGGTACCTAGTTTAAAAACTAATTTTATTCTTAAATTGCTTATTTTTATCAGTGATATAGCTAATTGTGCATTCTTGTTAATGTTTGGTTAATTTGCAATTATTGGGATACAAATACTGTCAAAATACAAATTACGCAACTTACTTTTTGTACTAAGCTCGCAAACATTATTCATACTTAAAGTGATTTCATAAAGAGGACAATGCTTTTGAAGCTTATTGAGTGTGACGTCCGCCGCTTAAGCCCGTGTTTTGTCATCAAAGATTGTTCTCTTTCAGAATGGAGCACTTACACATCTTCAACTTAATTTACAACACATACAATGAGCACGCAATTTTCTCGTGAGGCTTACATACGATGAATTGGGATTTTTGGAAATACAAATTAGTCAGCTTAGGCGCCACTTTCTCACCCTATATCTACTAATAAAACACTACTTACAAGCTCATCCTTAATCCTGATTGATGCTCTTCTCGTCACATAAAATAAATTAACATAGTGATGCTGAAGTTGTCTTTTAGCTTTCATATTTTTCATTTTTATTAACTGTATCAAACCACTTAACAACAAAAACTAACAATATCTAGCAAAACTTACACACTTATCTATTCTAAAAAACCAACGTTTCCGGAAGAATACTAGATTACTAGGTTTAATGAAAATGGAATTATTTTTCTACCGATTAATCATCACAATTCAATTTGTCATTATTTAGTCCAAAGTCGAGAGAAAATTGATGATTGTGAAGGAAAGTGTTTAGAAAATGACATTAAACTATGCCAGCATTAGCAATTTCCTTAAGCTCTAGCTAACAAACCCTTGTGAATAGTAAACCCTTAATGTCCTCATTATCTTGCATGTCATATCCTCAACATTATTTAATATTCCATAAATGCTTGGTTTAGTTACTTGAGGCTTTAACAAAAAAATAATTTTGAACATGTTAAATTTTGTATATTGCAATGAAAGCGGAAGTTTTTGGTTACACATTTCCGTATTCTCCATAAAAATGTCTTTCCTGAGTAAAGCGTGTTGTTATACGCTTCCTTTTATCTACAGGTTTTTTTAACGATGTTACCAAATCTTTTGTACCTATTTAATTATGCATGCGAAAAGTCACATAATAGTGAGAGTCTTTAACTATTTTTTATGTATTAAAATACTAAATTAATAAAACATAGTTTGAATTTTTTCAACGTGATGAATGCCAAGGTAACGTGGCGTTAGAAACTACTATTGATAAAATTATGGAAAAGAATGATCTGTCTAAACCTTTAAGGCGCGTTTTGCTTGTGTTCTGCTGTACAATGCACAACATTAATGTTTTTTCTTCTCTTAACTTTCATTATTCATTTTTATATTTCGTAAACCCATTTTGTACAACTGGTGCTATTTATGAATTAAAAATTAAATTGAATATTTAGTATAATTCACTGATTTGTTTCTATTTTCGAAAATGGGCATGCAAATTCGGAGATTTTATGTTACTGAATTTTTAATAGATTAACCTTGGGTTTCACACGTGGAGGATTTGGAAAGACCAATCCAAATATTTTTAATTTATAGTATAAAATCACGAACTGTATACTTTTTTAACAATTACTTTAGTTATAAAATCATGGTACAACAGTTCCGGAATGAAGGACTTACGTTGTAAGTAGTACTTAAATTAAACATTAGTTTTATTTACGTACGTTTCGGGAAAATTTATAGAGTATTACCATTCCCATCTTCAGAATATTGTAAACAAAATTAGAAACATTAAACAATCTAAAAATACAAACGTATTGTAGTGTGACTTAGTAGTATTTATGTTAATCTTACAACTTATCAATAATCGTAGAAGTAAAACAAATAATAATTATTACACAATGAAAGATTCTTGGTTTATTATATAAATATTTTTACTTTTCCATATACAGGGTCTGTCACGACGAGCTGAGTCGATATGTGTATAGAAAACTACTCAAAATATTTTTTTGAAAATTTGAGTATACAGGGGTTATTTAAAAAATCTAATTTTTAAAATCTACGTTAAAATTAAATGTTAGTTTGTAAAAAACATCCTGGGTCTAAAATACACAGTGTTTGTGTTATTTCATTTTTTGCAAAATGTTTGACAAATGCTCTCACGGTACAAACGAGCTAGGGCAAATATTTTTTAATACTTGCACACATAGAACTCACAGCTTACAGAATCTTAGACAGATAAATTAAAAAATTATACAGGGTGTTCGAAAACGGCGTCAAAGTTTGCAATTTTAAAAATTCAGAAAGTAAATTTTTTTTAATAGCAATCTTATTTTTTTACTGCATTAACCGATTCTACGCCAAAAAATAAGGAGACTTTGTAAATATGTCCCTAGTCCTAAAGTTTATAGTTTTTGTACAATCTTGAAACAGTCGACTAAAAATTAATCTTTGGTTGGCTCTACTTGAAAGGAGTCAATAATAAACTTAATACAATAAAGTATGTACTTCGTACTCAAAACAAGGCATTAAAACAATTATTTTTCAAACCAAACTTGCAATTGAAACAATTATAACAATAGAAACTAAATTAATGATTATTTTTATAAATTAACAACACTAAATATAAAATTTTACAACAAAAACAAAAACTGTTAAACTATAATAAATGCTCGAACTTGGTGCCTTCAACGTCTAAACATTTAGATCGAAACGCATTTCGAAGTCTTTCTGGGAAATCTTCTTTTGTTGAGTGGTGCATACACTACGTCTTTTGTACGACCGCAAACAAAAAAAAATAATGAGGTTTGGTCGAGCGATCGAGGAGGCTATTTATGAGGATCGTTCTTTGCTATCAAATGATCCTCAAAGCAGTTTTTCAAAAAAATATTTACAAACGCACTATTATGAGATGGAGCTCCGTCGTGTTGATACCACAACTGGTTCCAATTCGAATTGAGCGGTCGTAAATAATCAAAGTTTCAAGGTACCTTTCACCTAAAATAATAAAAATTTTGGTACCAAAAATTAATTTACAATCGCTAATAAGTTTACCATTCAAATTTTCATTATGAAAATGTACCACTAGCACACCATCATTTTTTATTGCGGCAAAAGCATTAAAGCTCCAATGAGTTTGGTATTGTTTTCACGAATTAGATGCGGATTTACAGTTATTTGGGTTAAACATATCATTTTTATTAAATTTTGGTTCATCAAGTCCAAATTATTTTGTTCAAACAATTTTCACCTTCTTGAGTTTTAACTAATATAAATTCACAAACATTTATTCGTTTTACACTACAACCTGGCCTGATATTTTGAGCTAATTTATATCAAAACGGATTAAATCTGTATTTTTTCAAAATTCGATGAACACTTTTTGTAAATATTTTCAGATCTTTTTCGGTATCAGCTAATATATTTTCAGGATGTGCTTTAAAATATGTCAAAACAGTAATTTCAATAGCTTTATTGCCAACCACGAGTTTATTTTTTTTTTTCGGTATATTTTTTATCGTAGAATCCATGAATGCAGTAAAAAATAAGGTTAATATTTAAAAAAATTAACTTTTTGACTTTTTGAATCGCAAAATTTGACGTCATTTTTTGAACACCCTGTATTATTTTTTAATTTATTTTTGTAATATTCTATAAGTTGTCAGTTCTATGTGTGCAAGTATCAAAAAATATTTGGTCTAGCTCGCTTTTACATTGAGAAATTATATTTTTTGTGAGCAGGTGCAACTGTCAAAAATTTTGAAAAAATAAAATAAATCAAAAACGGTGAATTTTAGACAGTGCTTTTTACACACTAGCATTTAAATTTAACGTAGATTTCAAAAATATAATAAAAATGGGTACATTCCATTTAAAATAACAAGAGTTAGGGTCTGCCTCCGGAATAACCGAAATCTGCATAAAACTGAAAATGTTTTATTTAAACTAGATTTTTTAAATATCCCCTGTATACAAACTGTCAAAAAAATATTTTTAGTAGTTTTGCATATACAAATCGATTCAGCTCGTTGTCACAGACCCTGTATAATCTAAATCTCGTAGTGGTGATCGTGTTAAGAAAAATAAGATAAAATTCATATTTATAATTCTGTTAAATTTGTAGATATCCTTAATAACACTTTGCATCGTCGTGCACCGGTTCACATCTTATTTTTTTTTTTGTAATTTGCTTCCATTTTGATTCTTTAATAGACACATTACAAACGCGACGTTATCATCTGTGATGTCATGATAGCCATTAATTCACGGAACATTTTACGAAAATTTTTAGGTTGGCAAACCTTGGCCTGGAACTATGTCATGTTTGCGTCCAGTGGAAAACTTTGATGTGAGCCAATTCGTAACCGTATTTTTGGAAATTTCACGTATTTCAGCAAGATTAACTTCCATTTTCGTGTTTTGTGACAGAATTTGGATAAACAAAAGCCGCCTAGATCAAATTTTCACCTATAAAATTAAGACATTACCAACCGCCATAATTCCTAAATCAACTAAAGTAAACATTTTTGTTTAAAAACGGCATAAAAAGGGCAAATGGCAAAAGAAAAAAAACGTATTTCCTAAAACCTTTAAAAAACTCATGGGTATGCCACTCGTTCTTTTAAACTTGAATTCGTGCTTCAAGACTGCTCTTAGGAACCTCGTTTTTTAATATATTATTAACGTACCGCATAATGTCGTTATTAATGATATTTGAATAAGTATAGACAATATTAAGCTGTTTAAAGAATACTTAAAGCAAACAATTAGATCTAAAAATGTTACGCACGACACTGTTATGGTTGGTACCAATTTTGCTTCTGTCTCAAAGAGTGAAAGGGTGTGAAATAGTAGCGCAATAAATCTTGGCGTATGCTTGCATTCATATAATGAAGGTGGGAGGCATGTGTACGCCATGATGCTTAATATTGGTTCTCCAAGATTCTGAACTCGGTAAGTGCTGCCGGTTAATCTCTCTTTATTCTTAATCAATTCTCATCCTACTTTTTTCTTTCGTTCTCACTGTCTTCCTATCGCGTTGAAAGTCCAAAAATTAAAAAAAATAGCTGTGGCTTCTAGGGTAAAAAGTTCTGGGCGTAAAATCCTGCCCTGTTCGGATGTCAGGGAGAGCTGGTCCCAAGCGACCTCGGTTATGGAAAGTACTCACTTCCTAATGCATTATTCTAACATCTGTGGTACCAGGTCTAATCTTAATGTTGTTCACCAACATCTTGAACAATTACAGCCTGAAATATTGCTTCTATCTGAAACATAAGTCTTCTCTGAAAACTCCGATTTATCTCATTTGCAATTTCCCCAATACAATCTTTACTCGGTACAAAGGAGGAGTATGCGCCTAACTCAAGGATAAAATCTGTTGCAAGAGAATTTCTTCTTTGGAGAAATAACTCGATTTGGTCTACAATTTGTGAAAATTTACTATTGCATTTATAGGTGTCCCTATGACAGTAACTTTCAAAACTTTTTCGACTGCCTTAGTTTGAAAGTTGGCTATCTTCTGTCTCAGTGTCCACCCTACGATATCTCAATTCTGAAAGATTTCAATGTTCCTAACATTATTTGGATTCAATATTCATCTACTACCAATATTACTGGTCATAGTGCAGAAACATTTGTTATTTCATGTGATGTCAAACAAATGATTTCTGAACTCTCAAGAATCCCTGATAACTCTAACCAGACACCAGATCTTCTAGACCTCTTTCTCACATCAAACCCACTTGTTTATAGAACTTCATTTCTTTCCCCACTAGGTCTATCTGACTATTGTCTAATAGAAATAACTTCTACTGTTCCTTATTCATCTGTTGTTCACAACACAGATAGGATCTTATGGTGCTTTAAGTCAGCTAAATGGAGTAAACTATGGGATTTCTTTGCAACCTTTTCGGACATTGCCCTTTCAGTATCTGATATCAACCTCAGGTGAATGGAGTTATACATCCCCAAATAGGTCCTTCTCGTTCCCAACCCTGGTTCAACAGGGTTTGTGCTGATGTGATATCACCGCTCCTAGTTATGTTCTTTACAGCTTCTTCGTGGTTAGTTTGAATATGGCTTGAGTCATATTTACCTAACTCGTTATTCGATTAATAAGGTCATTCGACATGTTAGGCGCATTTGTGCATGTGATTAGTCAAGAACAGTCAAAAGAATCTGAAAAAACAAATAACAACAGAGCTTGTAAAACGTTTTGAAAAAGGTGAAACATTTCTGAACCTTTGCTTACTTGAAATGAGATAAAATGATTGTGATGAGTGTAAGTTTGTGCTGCATATTATTGCCCACTTTATCTGAAACATGTCGTCATTCTTTTCATAGTCGTTGTCGCCTATTGCACTTTTCTACCCACTTAGTCTTAGAAACTGCTAAACCGATTGAAACGAAGGTTATTCAGAAATTTATTAATTTTTGAAAATGAAGATTTTGTAAGTATATAAACAGTTTTCAATACTGCTTACTACTGGCAAGATATATTCCACATATACAGGGTGGATCAAAAAAATTATTTCTAAAAATCTTTTTAGCCAGCTTAACACCCCTGAAGCCATTAGATTAATTAGTATTCAAATTTTCAGGATCTATTTCTGGTGAATATGACAAGGTTAAACAAATTTACTACAAAGTGTTTCAAAAAAAAAAATTGCTACCGCTATTCTTTCTAAGAGTGCTAATTCTTAGAAACATTTTTCAAATAAATTATTATTTTTGAAAATTTTAATTATGCATATTTGTATTAAATTATTTCCCAGCAATCTTAGATTGCGGTGGGAAGGACTAGGTCTCATTTTTCAGTTAATTTTTAGATCTTTATCTAGTCCAGATACAGGGATCTCGTTAATAACAGCCATCCTAGTGTTAACACCTAGAATAAAATTTTCATTACAATATGGCTAAATCATTTCTCTTGATATGGTCCACATATTGACAACACCTTTCCTCCTATTACTTTGTTTCCGGCAAGCAGTAGGTTTGCAAAACGTTTATGTTACAAAATGTTATTCAAATGCGATAACTAGTATCTTATACCACAGCTGTGATGAACTATAGTTATTTATTACATTATTCGTTTGCGTCACAAATTTTAATATATGTGATTATCTAATTTAATAGATGATAAGTGGATTTATAAGGTTGGATGTACTTATTTTAACCATGGATTAAACCATAGTTTAGAGGTTTACTCTTTAATATCACGAAGTTCATAAACTGTATTATTGTTACCAGAATTTTGTTTGATGACCCTATAATTATATTTTGGTTTTAATGAGTACATTGCATAAGGCCAATAGCAAATAAAAGCGTTAAATACGCAAAAATTAAAAAATGGCGTAGTTTCTTTGCAATAAATAATTAAGGATTCTATTAGAACTGTAAATATCTTATTTAAAAAGTGTTTTTGTTTACTTGACATTCACGCATCCTTAAAGTCAACACAAATACCATGTAACCACTAACACTGTGGTTGACTGATAATGCTAAATTATATCTACGTACTACGACGTTTTAATCAACTAAAAAAACCAGACATATTACGCTTGAAAAATGTATAATTTCTAAAAAATTAAATTGCGCTTATTGGTAAAATTTCTTTACATCAAATGAGGAGTGCCTCAAGGTTCTACGCTTAAACCGCTACTATTTACTGGGTTTGATTATTTGTTTAGTATAATAATCGTTACCTTTCTGGTAATTTGATCTATATAGAAGGTTATGTGAAGTTATTGGGTATAACTTAATTATTCTTATCGCATTTCACTTTGATTAGTATGTATTTAATTATCAGCTACACCAAAAATTATAGTCATCAAGATGAAGAACTTCCCAACATCCAAGAGATGACAACTTGGTCAGCAATGTTTTAGGATGTGGTTTTTGTTTTTAATCTTAAATATTCAGATTTCCTTGTTAAACCAATTTTACATTATGCTTAAAAATTCTGATTAAATTTGGAATTGTGTTCATTTGACGAAAAAGCTAGTACACTGTAGACTCTAGATTATTCAAAACTCTTAATTACAATTGGTTAACCGAGCTTAAGAAATATAAAATACCTCAATAATTTCAAGATCTGGTGGAAAATTATAAACACAATTCACAATTAGTTTATTCCAAGAAATTTGAAAAAAATGGTATGTTTGGAGGGCGTCATTTTGACATACCCCCGTTTCTCTGATCATATACATTATGTTACTTGATGTATTTATAGATAATCCTTTGATGAGCTCTTGTAAATTAATTGACCTAAGAAACTAATTTTAGTTTAAAGATGATTCAAAAATGGTCAGCATAATTGCTAGGAATCAAATTCGAATTGTAAAAATTTTTCTGAGGTGATTAACTTCCCTTATTTTCAAATGTTGCACAACAGTAAATGATTATGGAAAATTCTAAAGTTAACTTGATTCATCGCATTATGTATTGACGAGCATTTTAACGTTAATTTTATTGTAGACGTAATCAAGTGCACTCAACACATTTTTTCAGACGGTTTAATTCTTTTTAATACGTTGTAGGTTATGTAACACCCACAGAATCGTTCTTTAAAACGTAAGGTTACTAAGCCATACGTGTAACAAGGTTAAAAAATGTGGAATACTGGAACTATGATAGGACCTGTAACAAAAACAAAATACACTCATGTGTAACTAGGATTTGCTATAGGGGTGGTTAAACAAGGTCCTAGTGGTAAGAGAGTCCGGAGTCATTAAAACACTACTATGAATGCTTCTGTAGGTATTAAAAACACTTTAAAAAATGTTTAAATGAATATACGTGATTTTGGTGTTAGTATACCGTTTGAACAGTCGCACTCAAAGGGCGTCATGTCGATCAGTGTTACGTCAAAGGTATGTCGGACTTATTCTTATATAGATAGCAGGTATTACAATTATCCTATCTTTCTTTAACTCCAGTAGGGGAGGCGTTTTACAATGTTGAAAACCACTCCTAGTTAGTGACATATTTCCACTTGAATGAATATCATGTAATGTATCTATGATCTAACCTCTAATTTCGAATCCAATTTTATTCAGCCCTTATTCCCATTTTAATTCTAACTACTATTCCAATACGATACCAACATCTGATGAAAACCAGCTGATGAAATGCATTGAACGATTCTCAGGTTTGAGCCATAAGTCTTATTCTAAATACTTATTTATAAACAAGAATTCTTAAATTAATTGCTGCTGATACTCATTTATTAACATTTATAAATTTAATAGCGTAAACACCACAGCAATATTAGTTGAGTCGATCGGCCTATTTCCACAGTTCTTGTTGTGATAGCGCGACGTTACGGATACGGATTCATTTATTATTGATTTTTTCCGAAGAACGTCTAAGATAAATGAATTCGACTCAAGTGCGAAAATTGTCCGCTTCCGAAACGTAGCGCTGTCAAAATAAAACTACGGAAATAGGTCGATCAAGCATGAGACCACAGTTACAAATCCACCATAATAAAATTGTATTGATATCTCTTGTGTTTAATAGAGAATACGTTGTAGTTTACAAGAATTGTTGCAAAGCAATACTAAGTTAATACTACTGTTCTACTTGTCTGTCCTTGTCAGTTTTATTTAAATCGGTGACATTTAATTAATAACATATTGCTAGGATATTCGAGAAATTCTGACACGAAAATTCTTTATAATCACTAATAAAAACTAATTTTTACGAACACAATTTCCTCTAGTTTCTTCTGGAGTCAACGATTGTACATCTTTAAAGTAGAATATTCCTTGAACCATCTCCCTTGTAACTTTTGTTACATTTCTGTCACGTTTGGTGGAGTTTCTAATATATTATTATTAGAAAAAATAGTGGTGTTTTTAAATGCCATTTAAACGTCATTTTTATAGAAAAAAGGTAAAAATTTATAATGTGCTACTCTGTTGGGTAGGCTTTTCAATTTTAGTAAAAATCAAGGGGAGGTTTTGGTTACATTGTTCAAATTTAGGATTTAGGGGCGAGGAGAATAATTTTATCTAGCGGGCTCCATGTCATTAGGTACCTTTACACTTACGCTTTATGCTGGGCTATTTATATGACTATTTCAAATAAGAGAACAATATGTTGGAGAAAATCTTGGTTGGAAAACAGCCACAGATATGGACATTTACCTATGTTACATGAGTTGCGTAATAATTTTACTATGGACTTCAGAAACTATGTGAGAATGGATTGCGAATCATTTTGCATTTTGTCAGATTTGGTTTCTCCTATAATTTCTAGACAAGATACGAAAATGCGTGAATGCATAAGCGCTGGGGAGAGACTAGCAACTACATTAAGATACTTAACCACAGGTCGTTCTTTTGAACATTTGAAATTTTCAACTGGACTATCTGCGCCATCTTTATGTAAAATTATACCTGAGACACGTGAGGACATATATAAAGTTTTAAGAAAAACATATATAAAGGCAAGAGCATTTGATTTATTGAAAAATAAACGTCTTGCTGCTAAAAAATCTAAACCTAAACATTTTCTACATCTAAAAAAAGCTACTACAGATTAATGAGGTCCTGTCTGGTATGTTCATAAGTGTTAATCCTGCTACATCTGAAGATTCCAATAGGGGAGTTTGTATTGGTACATGTAACGATGAACTTGATGAAGCAGCACTATATGGTCTTGTCGGTGAAACGAGTGGAAGTGGGGTTGATAATTGATGCGTTATAATCGTAGTTTCTGCTAATTTGTTTAATAATCACAGGTTCACGACTTGATTTATGAGCATGTCTGCGTAAAGAACCTGGGTCGGCTTCATTTTTTTTACTTTTGCCCACGAAATTTCAGCTGCATCAAATTCATCGATGGAATCCCTTTTTGCAAGCTTATTTTTGTAA
The DNA here is from genome assembly GCA_036346205.1 of Vesta saturnalis. Taxonomy (NCBI): domain Eukaryota; kingdom Metazoa; phylum Arthropoda; class Insecta; order Coleoptera; family Lampyridae; genus Vesta; species Vesta saturnalis. The sequence continues at coordinate 2,263,863 of JARFJB010000135.1, read as the reverse complement.
AAGTTGATAAATTCTATCTGGGTATTTTGTTCTCACTTCCTTTTTTTTTATTTTGGACCGACTTGGGGACAGGTGAACTTGAATGATGTTGAGGGCAGCGATGGCACTTCTGTAGATACCTCAAAACAATTATTTATAATTTCAGTTCCCATCTACGCAGCAAGATTGACTTGAAGTAGCGGCCGGATATAAAAAGAAATGGCAATTTATAAATTGTGGAGGAGCCCTTGGTAGCAAACGTATACGTATTGTACCTCCTCCTCGGTCAGGGGCACAATATTATAATTACAAGAATTTTTATAGCATGGTTTTGATGGCCCTCGTCAATTCTACTTATGAATTTATTTTTGTTGATGTGGAAAAAAATGGGAAGATTTCTGATGGAGGGGTAAGCACAGAATTTTTAATAAATTATTAAGTGGTAGGTACGTTATTTGTGTAAACGTATAGTTTCTAATATTTATGATGGTTTAAGGCCAGTTACATTTACCACACAATACTGAAACACAAAATAACCGTAATTTTGTATTTTTGGGCAACGAAGCAATTTCTTTACATGAGCATTTTTTAAAACCATACCCCCAAAGAGATCTTTCTTATAGTATCACGTGCCAGAAATGTTTCAGAAAATGCATTTGGTCTAATGGCAGCACGATTTAGAATTCTTCATACACCACTAAATATGAAGTACCTGATAAATATAGGCTACGTTGTGCTTGCTAATTGTGCTTTTCATAATTTTCTTAGGAAGCGTGATACTTTATATATAACATGAACTTCGTTCGATCAAAAAAAAATCTGGTAATTAAAGAATTGCAGATGGGTGACTGGCGAAACAATGCGATTGATATGATAAACTTAGTTGTAAGAAAAAAATAGCTACTATCGTTGCTAAAACTAATCGGGATCAGATGAAAAAGTTGATTGGCAGGACGAAATGTTAGCCGAAGGAAAAGCTTAATTTGTACATGCTTTGCGTTTTTAATAAATAGGTAGATAGGAACAATTACCTGTGTATTATTTCGTTCAGTACCATCATCATCAGTGCCTGCTAGTAATTCTTGCGTTGTTTCTGCTTCTTCTTCTTCTTCCTCGATATTTGAAATACTCGGCCTTGGTAGTTCCGGGTCAATAGTGAACAGAAGCAGGTCTAAGTACAACATTTGAGTACAAATTTCATCCGTACAGGCCCCACTTCGAATCTTCCACCTTTTTCAGTTTTTTTCGAAAAGGACCCCAAAAACGTAATCTCGATTAGATTCTGGTTGTATTTTTTTTTGCAAAAATCTACCAATTGATTGTGTGCAGCATTTTTTAAATTCCTATCGGTGTAATCATGTGATTTAATTTTCCACAAACACGGATGAGATTTACTTATTTCAATAAAATTTGTAATAACTTCTTTTGACCAATACCGTGAATTTGCCACGTCATCTAATGAATACCAAGATTAAATAGTTATACATAATTATTAATAGGCTTCGGATATATATATATATATATATATATATATATGCACTAATACAGTAATAAGCAGCTTAAAAGTTCGTTCTATAGTGACCGGTGTATTTAAGTAACTGAACTACTATTTCAAATTGCTTTTAAAATTCCCAGAAGAGGATCACCAAACAATTATTTGTTTTGATACTGCATAGAAAATGTTAAAGAATGTACTTTCACAGATATTGTCGAGAATATGTAAGCATTTATTGAAAAGCCATGCATTCGTATGCACCTTCAACTTTACAAAGGTGCCTCACGTATTGGATTCGCATAGGTAAGAATTGAAGTCTATTAGTTTAAGGTGAGCAAGAAAAACTTGCAAATGCATATACATCCTAAGCCTAATTATTAATAATCAAGGGCCTCCATTAAAAAAATAAAAAATAAAGTGGATAGATTTGTCTTATAAAACAAAGTTTACTTACTACTATATAAAAACTGACCAAAATGACCACGCGAAAACAGAATTCAGCAACATTTTTTAACTACACGAGAATCACTGGTGATTTACGTCGGGATATGAACGTGTCTTGCAACCAAGCGATTTAAGCAATTTACACTAGCACGATTTCGCGGAAGACGGGCACGAGGCATTCCAAGCGTAAGTGTAAAGATACCTATTGCCACTGAATACTAACACTATAGTTCAAGCGTAGTTTTAGGTTGTAAGATCATAGTGTTTGTACAAAATTTTGCAACTGACAGAAGCGTACGTAATATTGAGTAGCGAAAAGGTAAAGCTATCCACGTATGTAGCAACATCCAGCTTAGGTTTTCTACGTAGGCGTCTGCTCCGAATGCATAAGAAAATATTTTACGTTTAGCGAGCACAGTGTGATCCATGTAAGGTAACGCAAATATATGTATAGATTCGGTAATTAGCGCACATTCAGCTAATTCGGTCAGGGTGTGCGTGGTACCTCGTGTAGCAAATATTTAATCCTCTCACGTTCGCATGTAAAAAAGTACTTTAGGGGGGTAATTTGCAAATGTTGCAGTGTAATGTGTAGCATTAACTCAATTGTCATTAAAGTAAAAGATGCAGTTTATCAAGGCAACTGTTTGGGAACTGCGGCAAAGAACTAAAGATCAATGTACTGTTGTAAAGTGATACCTTGCAAATTATATAGAAGAGCTTTACAAACAGAAATAAAGTTAGAAGAATAAAAATTAGATCGTGTATGCTAGAACGTGAATTGTAACCCCGGTCTACCTTATGAGAGGGAGGTACAAAGAAAATTTGAATTTCTGCCTTGGTTGTTATTTTATTAGCCATATTTAATAATGTGGTTGATGAAATAATTTAATTTTTATTTTATTCAAATGTAGTGGTCCAGACTTTCCGCTACTACAAATAAGCCCTTAATTAAAATATTTATGTTTTGGGTATGTAATTGTCTATTTTTATTATTTTTTTTCTATTTGCGTTTTCAATTTTCATATATTTATTTGACATCGTAATAAATTCTTTAAAGCTATTATCATTTACAGAAGACGTTAACTACAATTGTTATCGAAACGTTTAAATTTGTTAAAAAAAAATTAATCAAAATATATTATTTCATACTCAAAAATAAGTATTATGTTGTTAGAATCTAACAACATAATACTTATTTTTGAGTATGAAATAATGTATTTTGATTAATTTTTTTTTAACAACTTTAAACGTTTAACAGTTAGATGAAACAATTTTGGATAGGAAAAGCACCAGAAAATGAATTCATTGCCAAATAACATAATTATTTACCAAAATTAATCCATGTGTAAGTGTTCAAGGTCGTAATTAACTTTAAACATAATTCCTATAACTCCCACATGTATGAAATAATACTAAATAGCGTAATTTAAAACGATTAAGTAATAACTTCAACACCAAGTAATTTATGTTAAGTAGAACATTTCAAAATAATTTTAAATATTCATAAAAGCTATTTATTTTTATATAATGGTGTACATTCGTCGCAAACCAAACTGGTACGGCTCCTGTAACATAAATTATGAATGATTGCTATATACCATTAACCATAAATGGTGTGCTTGTTGATTATATATGTCTCTTTCAACTGCTACTAGAACCTTTTAATTTAATTAAGTTTTAAAATTTATTTCTACAGCACGTTGAAACAAAAATTTGGAAAATAGACGTAGAATTTGTTTTTGAGTTGAGTTCACAATTAATTGTTATCTACGTTTAAGTTTTTTAGCAAGTAATTTAGCCGCACTATAGCAATAATTTATTTCCGTGTTTTGGTTGAAAGAGTTGTTTAAGGCGAAGTAATTAATTTTTTTGTGTTAACCATTCCCTCCTGAGCTAATGAATAATCCTCGCATATACATATATTACCATAAAAATCATTAATTATTTTAATTTGATTAAAACACGGCAAAACGTTCCTGGTTCTGACGCTGGGTTTAAGGAGCTTTTCAGAGCACCACCATAATTAAATAGCGATGCTGTTTAGGTTGGTTACTCTAAACTCCACGTTGCGTTCTAAAATTTGCTTAAAAGGTATAGCGACGTTAAGAAATATTGTGAAATAAAATTGTGTTTTGATTGATAAATATTCGCTCTGGTAATAGATTTAATTTAATTACATTAAATTATATTAAAAGAGCGCATGTATGTATCGGTTGTTATTTTGCATTTACTCATTCTGACTATCGATAATCAACCGTGTTTATAGAGAAAATATTATGACCTTCGCCCCATCCCTAAAACCTCCTCCGCCCAAAATAATTTTTCATCTTAGAATCATCCTCAACACCGACCGTGCTAAGCTATGGAAACTTCCACTATTGAAGTTGTCCAGGGTCATGTTTGAAGTTGAGGTGTCTAAGAATGGCTTGAAGGTATTCTTAAACGTAATCAATTACCGCACCCCCTTCTAGTGGCGTTCGAGAACTGTAACAGCCCCTAGAAACTGAACACCGACATCACCGTACACTCCCCAAGAGCTAAAAAATGTCTACGGCGTTCCTATAACCTACTTTTTGTAAATAAACTAAATAACTGGATACAATTGTGTGTGTAATTTTTAAATATTATTTTTAATGTTTATTCATTACATTTGCCAATGTGGTTAATTTTGTAATATAATTTTTTAAGCACGTTAAACTGATTTAATTGCACATTATTGTATTTACAAACTAACCTCTTTTGTTTCTTTGTTTGATTTTGATTCTTAATTTTTAGATTTAATTATCGATTTTTAAACCCGCTGGTTTTTCTTGGTTAGTCTTCTCCGATCCACAATAAAAGAACTGAACTATCAAAGCACAAAGCTCATAAATTATATTTTGAGTTCATTTTATTGTTCGTTGGGTCCGTCCATGACGTAACACTGACCTCATCTCGCGATATTTCGTACAACACCACGCAGGGGCAAAATATTTGATTGATTATTAGGAGTAAAGTCAGATTATGCTTTTAAATATTCTAATGTCAGTCTGAAACATGATACACAGTAAATCGTATGTACGTATGTATTTTTAATAAAAAGGTTCATTAAAACTGGATGCATATTACACATTTCATTTTCCCACTTTAAATGGGTCAGCTTGACAGAATGATAATCTCATTCATATTCCATATATTTGTATTGAGTCTGAAATTAAAAAAAAATTAACTTACACTTTTAGAGATTGAAATTCAGGTACTGAGTCTGAAATGCTTTAAAAAGTTACAGTTGATTATAGAATTTAACCGAACGTTTTTTAAGGAAATTCAGCCAGAATTAATTTTAGTGGTATTTCGAAGCGTTAAAATGATTATTCGGAAAATTATGGCGTAGTTAAGGAGGGTACGTGATTGCTAGAATGTTTCAAGTATCATTCAGGGTGTTGAATAGTACCGGTGTGAAAACTGCAACCAAAACTGGCCAGCTGTTTTGCCGAAGATATCCGAGGGTGACGTCACAGTTTTAACGCTTAGCGCTATTTAAAGAAGCTTCATGGAAGTATGTCTTTGAGACTTATAATATGTACCTCAATATACACATTTATGAATTTTTAAATTGTAACGTAGAACACGGTTTCCAGAAATAATCTGGATCATCTCTCGCAAAATATTCGGATATGTTCAGCAGCGTACCAAGCATTATGATAAAATTGTGTCAAGCGAGGTACGTGATTTTGTCAACACTGCAATTCGTTGCAAACATCGTGTTCTACAACTAGAATATAGAATACAGTCTTCAATCATATTATTAAATTTTATTTCCCTCAAATGATTGGGAAACGTACAGTGGCGTACGAAACGTAACACCGAGATCATACACCATAGTTGCTGAAATTCTGGTTTCCAATTGTACTATAAAATACAGTTTCCAAAAATGCTGTGAAAATTTCGTCCTTTGAAAAACGAATGAGACAGCAACAATGTGCAAAATTTCATGTCTCGCAAATAATTCGGAAACGTCCAGCGGCGTACCAAACGTTATACTTAAATCAATTTTTTTAATTTCATAATTATAATATAAAACAAATTTTCCATCAATAAGGTAAAAAGTTTATCTATCACAAATGATAGGGAAGTGGCACATGAGCCTATCAGTCTTATATTAACGTCATACCATTTTTTACACGTAATTCTCTCATTCCTGTTCTGGTTTCCGATCAGAGCAGGTCGTTTAATTAGAGCTAATTACTCTGTAATTAACTAGTAATTTAGTTAATTCGATTTACCGGCCGGTATCAACCCAACGATGCCGCGCCATAGACCGGGCCGAGAGGTCTACGACGACGACGGGTGCCTCTGGGTCGACACCGAGGATTTCCAGGGGGACGTCAGCGACTCCAACGAGATATGGTACGGTTGCAAGCCAGGCAACTTACCATCAACAAGTACCGCCAGCCCGATACCGTCGCTTCTGTCCCTTCCGTGGAAGGGCGCCAGAAGCGACGCGCCATCTGCCGCCACCGCTCCGAAGAGGAGAAGGCCGAAGAAGACACCACCGCCCGCAGAAGACGTCGCCCCGCCAGCCGAGGCAACAACCAGAGCAGCACCGCCGCCGCAAGCCGCCGTAGCCGCCGAAGAGAGAAGAAGAAGTGAAGACCCCCGTCCTGGCTCCACCAGCCCCGATGACTTCGTGGCGCAGAAGAAGAGGCCGAAGAAGGAGACCGTCCGCCCGCCTACGCCACCACCGACGAGCAACGTGTACCAAGCCCTGGAGCAGTACACGGACACCGCCACAGCGGTGGAGCAGACCGCCGCAACAGAGACCAGGGAGAAAGTACCCCTGGTAATCCTTCGTCAGAGGGAGAACTGGGTTGCTTTCTCCCGCGAACTCGACCGGAAGAAGATCGCCTTCACCAGGGCCAAGGCAACCTTCGAGGGAATCCGGATACAGCCTCCCTCACTCCAGGACCGAGACAGGCTGATGAGGTATCTCGATAAGTGTGGTACGCAGTACCACACCTATCAGGCAAGGAGCGAGCGTCTTGCCAAGGTAGTAATACGTGGCGTGCCCGTAGAGCTATCCGAAGCGGATGTAAGCTCCGATTTGACGACGCAAGGAATTAATACAGTTTCTTGTTTCAGGATGAAGCAGCGAGGCCGAGCGATCCCCCTGGTTTTGGTACACCTACCGAGCGAGGAGAACAAGAAGAGGATCCGGGAGGTGAAGCACGTCGCCCGCCTCCGAGTCACCGTCGAGGACCTGAGGCGGAAATCCGACATCGGGCAGTGTCACAGGTGTGAAGGTTTCCGCCACGCACAGCGTTGCTGCAGGGCGGCAGCAACGCTGTGTGAAGTGCGCCGGTGATCACCACAGCAGTCAATGCACTTTACCCCGTACCGACCGGGCTAAGTGCGTTAACTGCGGTGGGGACCACCCCGCAAGCTACCGTGGATGCCCGAAGTTCCCTCGACCTCCGCAACGGAAGAAGATGGAAGCACCGCAGCGACCGCCGAAGAGGACACCGCCGGCGCCCTCCTCGACTCGGACCGGAGTCAGCTACGCCCGTGCGACGGCAGGCAAGGCTGAGAAGGCGGAAGTACCGAGAGTGGCTCCCGCCGCTCCCGTTACTTCACCCGATCAATCTGCCTTAGGGTTCGACTCCCTATTGACCTTCCTCGGAGGGCTCAATATGAAGAAGGCCCTACCTGTCATCCGTAAGGTGGCAGAGGCACTCGCTAAGGTGGAATCTGCGACTGACTTGTGGGGGGTTTTCCTCTCACACAGTCAAGAGGTGGCTACCCTTTTAGGGTAAACACACGACGGTCCGGATCGAAGTCTGGCGCCCGAGATAAGTATCTGGTATCGATTTTTTAATTACTTTCTGTTCTGTAAATATCGATAGTGTTACACTTCACTAACACATATTTCCTTTTATTTCAGATAAGCAACCTAGCGACAACAGGACAGCCCACACAAGGAAACACCAATCCAAACGCAACACCACACAACACCCGCTTTTTTTTTTGAACAACCAACAACAACGCACTCAACACTTCCACGCGCTGAAGAGGACGAAGACTCCTGAGCAGCGCACCACCAACACATACACGTTTTATATTTAGTATTTTATATTGTATATAGTATTAAGTGTAAAATGTAATTATCCATGAATTGTTAAAATCTAAAATCTTTAATAAACGAGTTAAAAAAAAAAAAAAAAAAACACGTAATTCTCACACAACGAGAGACGAAATTTTACTGTATTATTGAAAACAGTGTACTATGATTATAAAACAGAATTCGAGAACACGTCTGTGGTTCTAAGAAAATTGATTGTTGACATTGATATGATTTTAGTACAAGGTTTGGTACGCCCCTAGACGTTTCCAATGACTTGCGAGAGATTAAATTTTTACAATATTGTTGTTAAATGTGTTTTATATTATAATTACATACCAGAATTCTAGCGATCATGTGCAGTTGTGTGATAATTGGATATAAAGTATGGTATGACATTAGTGTAAAGTTTGATACGCCCCTGTACATTTCTGAATCACTCTACGGAGGATGAAATGTTTACAGTATTTGAGGAAACTGTACTCTGTAGTATAATTAGAAACTAGAATCCCAATAACTATCCCTAAGGAATGATGGTATGGTTTCGGGGTAACGCTTGGTACGCCACTGTACGTATCTCAATCATTATCGTATCGTTGAAAACTGTGGTCTATGTTGTAGTTGTGGAAGACAATCCAAGTTTACCAGTTACGCCGCTGAACGTATACGAACATTTTGCGAGAGATCTAATTTTCATATTATTGTTGGAAACCGTGTTCTGTGTTATAATTTAAAAATTAATAAATGTCTATGTAACTTATCTGTAAATGTGCTGTTGCGGCTTGTGACATCACTGTAGGAATAGCCCATTAAAAAGTTATGACGTCATCCTCGGATATCTTCGGCAAAATGGCTTGCTAGTTTTGTTTAGTACGCGTGACCAATAGCCGCTGCTAATTTAAAAAGGTGGCTCTCAGCTAATCGTTATTGTACTAATTAAGACGTTTGTTTAATAACGACCTTCGTCGAGTTAGATAATACAATTTTAAAGTACTATGAAAACAAATTTTTCTTGTTACATCCCAAACATGTAATAATGCAATATAATATTAGAAAGAAATTTGTTTTGTAATAACAGGTTAGTAATCCCTTACCTTTACTTTAGTATTTCAAGCTAAGCTCCAAATAATTTAGAATAATTTAGAAGAAAAAGTCTTACAGGAAAACCAACTTCGAAAAAGTGTTTTCATAAAATCCCGATTATTGTATGTAGCACAATTTATAATGACAGTACTGAAATCAGAAAAACTTCAGCATATTCTGAATTTCACAAAATTGTTAATTAGTACTTTTTGTAACACATTAAGAAATTTCAATTTCACTATTCAAGTTCTGTAATTAAATAGAGCGTTTGCGGCTTTCTCAAACAGAGATTATTCTCAAATTAATGTACTTAGTTTTGCTTCACGCACAGTAAATTACACTTACATGTGTATTATTTAATAAAAGCTGATAAAGAGCGAGCTTCATGTACTAAATACATGTCTTGCGGTTGCACTATTAAAGCCTTTATAACCTAGTAATAATTAAAAAGCTTTGTAGATGGAAATTCCTCAAGAAACTGAAACCAAAATTATTTAACATCGCCGCGGTTGAGCAACCACTAAAATATTGGTTTTAAGCATATTGATTAAACAATTGTAACAAAGTTTATGTAGGGAGAAAGTTTATCTGTTCTTAATTTGCATAAATTTCATCATCCTAAATCTAATTTAATTTTGCATTAATTAAACACAATAAAAAACTAGAACTAAAATATTTTTACATTTTTTAAAATGAAAAAGAAGATTGAGTACGTTGTTGTGTAAATTATACCCTACAGTATTTAATACAACCCTCACGCAGCTGCACATTTGAAACACAACCATGCTGGGTTTTAAATTAAACCTTAATGAAAATTCACTTTATCTACTTGCGTGATATGAAATTTTAGAGTATAATAAATGCCTCATTTCTGTTTAAACCTTTTTGTTTATTATACTTTTCATTTCAGGAAATGAGCTTTAGTTCATCTCAAAAATTGTGTGTATGATTAGTTAAATTACATTGAATAGGGCTCAGTACAGTATTTTCACTTATTCTTGTTAGAATTAAATCAAATTAAATGTTTTTAATTTTTGTGAAATTTTATAAACACGTTCAAATTTAATGTTATTACGTGACGTGAGAAGGTGGCTCTGTTCCAGTGGTGTTCATTGTTTTTCCAATGTAAACTAAATAGTCCGAGTAAAATAACAGTTTGTGATGAGCATAATTGCAGTAAAAGCAGTTTTGCATTATTTTGAACTTGTAAGTGAATACGTACGCAAAAGTCGACTAAACTGAAAATATTAGGGTTGTTCAATGCCAAAAAAACTTTCACAAGAGGCAGAAAAGTGTCTTTGTTTCATTTCGACACAATTAAAGCATTTTGGCATGCTGTTATTGTGGATCTTCCTGATAGTAGTGTAGGCTGGGACAAATGTGGTACGGAAGGAATCTAGTATAATTGACTCTATTTCTGAGTCTCTGTTTTGGGAAAGTGGTATAATTTGAATTATATCATTTTCCCTTCACACCAGTTTTCTTTTATACCAGTTCCCCTCCAGACTAGTTTCTTAAATTTTACATTACTTAGTCCCTTTGTTGGAAAGTAGTATAATATATTTTATACCCGTTCCTCTCTATATCATTTTCTCATGATACTTACCCATAACCAATATACGAAAAGTAATATGGTGGAATTAGATATAATCTAATATACCATACGAGGATGATTTGGCGGGATGTGAGACTTGAGTACCAGTTCCCTCTACCGGTTAAAATTATTTTCAAGTTCCGCCATCAATCTGTGAGGCTCAGTTAAGAAATTACAACGGTTGAAGGACATTATCTATGGTGTGAAACAATACTTGCTTTTTAAGAAGCTAAACACGACTGTCCCTTCGAAAGCAACGATAAGTTGTAATTTAAACGTGGTGATTTGAGCATTGATGGTACTATGAACGACCAAGACCATCAATAACGGTAACAATGTCTGAAACTATCGCGCAAGTGCATGTCATTGTTTTGAAGGATCAAAGATAAACATTGACGAGAAATAGCTAAGATCGCAGGCGTACCAACTGCGTGCGTACATCACATTTTTCGCGTAAAATTGGACATATCTAAGCTGTCAGAAAGATGGGTACCGCGACTGTTGAATGCTGATCAAAAACGAAAAGAGTGATGAAACTTGGATTCATCACTACATCCCCGAATTAAAACGCCAATGTCAACAGAGGAAACATCATAGCAGTGCTTCGCCAAAGAATGCGAAGTTGTTTTCATCGTCCGGGAAGGTAATGGCTACAATTTTTTGGGATTTGAAAGGGATACTTCTCATAGACTCACAAAGGGACAAACCATCAACAGATCATATTATGCAGCACTTTTAGACCAACCAAAATCAGAAATTGCTGAAAAAAAAATCCGGAATAGTTCCAAAAAATGTGCTCTTTTGTCATGATAATGCACCTTCCCATATTGTTCGTGAAAAATTGGATCAATTTTGCCTCCAGGTTATCCCGCACCCATCTTACTGACCAGATCTTGCTCCGTGTGAAACTCACTTATTTCCGAAAGTCAAACTTTTCCTTCTTGGAAAGAAGTTTAACAATGAAGTAATTGCTGCAACGGAGCAATATTGTGACAGCCTTGAAGAAGAGTACTACAAATCCGGTTTAATGGCACTTCATCGTCGCTGGTCCAAGTGTGTTGACGTACAAGGGGAATATGTTGAAAGATACAAAAAATTAATACTACAACTCATGTCTTTTATTTCCAGTCTTATGTCCCGTCAAATCATTTTCGTATTTTACCTGGTATAACGGGGAAGTGCTACAAAGGAATATCAGTATAAAACATATTATACCACTTTCCCTTTCGTGACATCTGGCGAAACTGGTATAGAATCAAACTCGTATAAAATGAGTTATACCACTTTCTCAAGAGCGACACTCAGTAATATAATATTGTGAAAACTAGTATAAAGAGAAAATCATATAGCAGTAAAGTGATATAATTCGAATTATACCACTTATCCTAGTGAGAGATTCGAAAATTCTTATATCCGGGGAATCTTGTATAATTGCACTATGGATAAGTTGACGTTATCACCTTGCCAGAAACAAAGCATAACATTCAACAATCGTATTATGAAATTTCAACAGGAGCAGAAAATATGCAGAAAATGTGGATCATAAAGACAGCAGTGAGATTAATCAAAAGTGACTGCCAGCATCAGTCAACCTTACAGTACCTTATACCATGTCAGCTTTTAACTCATATTATTATTTGTAAATTTATTTACATTACTTGAGTGTATTTAAGCATTTTGTAGCATTTTCCTTCTTTCAACAATTAAATTTTAGTGAACACGTTGATATACTCTTGTCAGGATTATACATAATTTGGATAACGGTGTATATTCTTTACCATATGTTGTTGGTATTTAGCCACATACATTTTTAGTTTTGTGCGCGACGCAATGACAGAGCTTCCGTTTGTATTGCGTTAGAATGCACTCGTGCGTTAGTTAAGTGTTCCCTTAAAACGGAAAATGTCTGATCCCATGGGATAGGAAAATCTCATACAGTTTGAAAACTAAATTCTACGTAAATGTAGGTTATATTTTGTACCTAGTTTTTATGTATCGATGAAGAACTAGTTTACAATCGTACAGCTTTGCGAGTACAATTTTACTTGCATTTATGCTGAAGTTAACCAGCAGATGTTATTTTGATTTATTGAATATAGAAATAAATACAGCTGTTTTGTTATTTAGTAAGTTTACAAAGCGCATTAAAGTACAATTTTCTCGTTTTTTTTTGTATTTTAATTATTTAATAAAAAATGAGTGGCGCCTAACCATTCATATCTGATTTGTAGTTGTGGATATTATCTCTGGATTCCCTTACGATCTGTTAATAAAGAGGAAAGCACTCGATTTACAGGAAATATTTTACTTAATTTATATCTTTGATGAGCCAACTGCGGTACAAATTTACCTTTTTATGTGTTGATATTACTGTACCTTAATAACATTTTAAATTCTTGTTAACACATATAACAATTTTATTCTTTGTAAGTTGGTTCGGGTGAAAATTATATTTATGTTATAAGTTGACTCATCACTGCAAAAGACACTGAAACTCGTTTCCTTAATAGAGTAGATTGTAATGTAGGTTGTGATTTCCATATAGGCTTATCAGTGCTAATGCATTACCACCAATTAATCTAATTTTTTTTACCTTAATGGTTTTCTTTCCAAATTACAATACCTTCTTTGGTAGCCAAGATAATGATTTTTGTTTTATTCTTGTTTTTAACGTATTTCTCGATTGATGCATTATTATATACATGGATTTTAGAGTATACTTCTTTTAATTGTGTTAAATTTTGTACCGCTTTGCGATTCTTGCACTATACAGCTTTTGCTGATAAACGGCATTACCTTATTGTTGATCCATGCTTTCAACACGGTTCATGCATGTTAGTCAACTCGCATGTCTATTGCCATGAAAATCAACATAATTCTATATTCATGCAATTATGTGCCAAAATTATATAAATATCCATGTAATTAGTGTACTAGTCCCTTTAGATAAAAAAAAACTGTTTAAAGATTAGCAAACAGAATTTTAAAATATTCTAAAACTATAAAGGAAAGACGTATTTGGTCATTTTTATATTTTTATACTCATTTAAATGGTATTTTAAGTTTTCTCTTACTTTACAAACTCCAACGTCTGCATTTAGGCTTGGGTACACGCCAACTTACTCCGACCCTCTCCACTGCTTGGGCGCCTATAACAATAAAAATTTAAAACGTAATACCGCAGTTTATCGACATAACTGCTGGAACCTAATCTGATTTTATGAAGCACATAACCAGCATCCCAAACTTTTGACTTGATGTTACTACTTCCCATAAGCTACTTACTTATAAAAAAATAATCCAGATTTGTAGATCAAGAGGGTAGCGTCTAATATTCTCGCCTTGTGATTATAAAAGAAACGGTATTGATTGACGTTTAAATTTTAATTTTCAATATAATCCCTCGTGACATTAATACATTTATTACATTTCTTCATCGATAATTCAATATCCCTAGAAAATTATTCTTAAAATTTTCTTAAACTGTAAGCAAAAGATATATTAAATGGGGCCATATTTAGACTATAGGGAAGATGATCGATTTGTTTCAAACCCTGTAATTCCAGCAGTGTACATGGCTGTAATGTCTTGCAAGCGGTTGGTTGAGGAGTTCTGTATAATATGCCACGTCAGTTGTGTGCTGCAATTTACAAAAAAACCATGCTGGTGGTGCTTCTCTTCTTCGTCTGTATCCCATCGACTGTCTTCTGGAGAAAGGATCATAGTAGATTAATACAGAACTATGACTTCATTCCTTGTAAAATACTATTCAACGTATTCACAGGATTTTCTCTACAGACCTTCAAAAAGGATCGAGAGTCTCGACATTTGTGCTATTTAAGTCAACTTCAACTGTTCCACCGTCCGTCCTGTTCTGAAGTCGCCCTTCAAGGATTCGAAACTGTTTTGTTCAATATTTTACTACAAAATGGAGCTCTGGTTATTTCCCGTCTACCCCTTCAGCCGATCTTTAATAAATTGGGAAAAAAGACCTTTTGTTAACAGCTCGATACTGACTTCAGGTGTCATGATAAACGAGCGGCAGTGTAAGAAACTATTTGATCTAAAATTATGTTTTGTTCTTTTCAGACTGATAACGCATGATCTGGTGTACTACCAACATTTTGTCCCGCTGCTGGATCTATGTCAGGTTAGGGCATTTGGTGCTGCCTACTGTAACGGGTGTCTGAGAAATTTCAAGTTGTATGATATTTTATAGTTATATGTTATTTTATAGATTAAGAAATGATTACTGGTTTATTTTATAAATGTAATTAATATTGATAAGAGAAGCTTGAATTTACTTCACTAAGTTATGTACATATTTAATTAGAAAATATTTAAATTAAACGCGGCAAAGTATGGATGCATCAATGAATTGTAGAAGCAGGGGAAATAAGTTGTTGAAATGACTTGCAGCTTTTAATAAGTTGAGATTTGCTGCCGAGGCACAAGAGACGGCAGTATATAGTCACAATACAATAAAAGTTTTGAGTTTAGTTAAATTAAATGAACGTAACGTTTAATTTATTTTGATTATTAACCATTACGAATATTAAAAACTTTAATACTGAAAGAAGTAATGTCAAGTGAAGCTATAATTTTCATATACATTTCAGAGAATCATTGATAAAATAATTATTTCTTTTAATAAACAAGCTAGCCGGCGCAACCAGATAAGAAAGGAATTTGTTGAAGAAAACATTAGAATTTATTTTACGCAGGAACCTGATAGCAATTAAGTTAAATTTAAATTAATGAATGATATCTTTATGGCTTGAAACGACCCAAATTAAATAAAAAGGTAAACATTTTAAATTCACACGAAAACAATACGAATTTTTATTAAGGGATTTTGAAATTATTAAAAATTGTAAAAGAACCCTAACATTTCTCTTTTGTGGCGAGTGTAAACAAGCAAAAGGAGTAGGTCGATGTTTACGCCCGTTACACTACGTAGTTTATGATAAATCTAATGGAAATAAGCCCAAGAGCATAATTCCAGCTATCCTCTCTGTGCCAGTAATGTTTTAAAAATTAAATGGCTCTACGGATGATGTTAAATGTATAAAAATCAGGCCAATAGTCCTTTATAGTAGCGCCGGGAAAAGGCGGACTCGAGAATGGGGATATAATTATTACTGTGAAATACATCTGTTTCCCTTTATCTTAGTGCGAAGTTCCCACTTAAAGAAAGACGGGTTATAATTTATACGTCTGCTATATATTTTAAATGCAGGACTTAAAAACGTATATCGATTCTAAAGTCAAAGCGCACGACACTGTCAGATGTCTTCTTGGCTATTTAACCTCAAATTATTCTTCGCATTTCGTTTCGTATAATCGCATCGTGTTTTGTAGCTATAATAATTTATCTTTCGCTTCGTAATTTATTAGTTTTCCATTGCACAACAGCTTTTTCAAAACTATTATTATTAATATTCACCATTACGAGGTAAGTTTATAATGCAAAATGTACTTCCGATTGATTGAATGCATTTATTTATTTTGCAGCAAATAATGATGTCATTAAAAGGTAAATCTTTGAAAATCCAAACTCAAGTAATGTTAATGAATATACTGCATGATTTCGACATGGAACGCAATAACGGGGGGCCAAGTTTACCTTTAACTTCCACTATCCAGGTACGCTAATAATTTTGACTATTTAAATTTATATTTATGTAATATTATGTTGCAGCGAACTGCTCTCGCATGCGGCATTTCCGAGAATACCGTAATTCGGACAAGAATCTGGGAAATCGGCACCGGATTCACTGCAAAAACATAGGCTGCGTTTGAAGTCGAAGTCAAATGATGTCGACGAATACGTGAAAGACGTTTTGAAACGACAAAATTTACATCATGCATGCAACTGGTAAATAATTCAGAAATTATTGTTGAAATGGAGTTAATCACTATTTAATTTTAGGCTCACATATTACTATCGAAAAACTCCAAACTGAACTTAAAGAAGATAAAATATTTACCTTCAGTAAAACGAGTTTGAAGCAATTGTTACACAAAATTGGTTTTGAATCCAAAGTTGACGATGGAAGAAGGCGTTTAATGGAGCACGTTCATATTGCTGGTACTCGAGCAACATTTTTGCGAAAATATTTTGCTAATAAAAGTTGTGAAATTAGTTACGATCCTGTCTTTTTGGATAAGATGTGGATTTTTAGTCGAGGAAGCGTTCGAAAATCATGGCATGATAATGATTTGAAAAGCACAAAAAACAAACCGCTAAGAGAAGGGAAACGGTAACTAAATAGTCCGATTTGTTAAAAATATTTTTAACCGAATAAATTTTAGTTTTATCGGACTGAGTGCTGGAATGGTTTTATACCTAGTCCGTCATTGGTATTTTCCAGTAAAAGTAAGACTACCACGATAGTATGAACGTTGATTTGTTTCAAAAATGGTTTCAAGAACAGCTTTCACCAAATTTAGAAAAACCAAGTTGGATAATTCTTGACAATGCCAGTTATCATTCTACATTAGTAGAAAAATTACCTTCAAGTAGTTGGAAGAAAGAAGACAACATTCCTCATTCGAATGATACGCTGAAAGTGGTATTATTACAAATTGCCAAGGATTTACAAGTTCCAAAAATATATGCAATTGATGAAATCGCTCATCAATGGGGACATCAAATTTTACGTTTACCTCCGTATCACTGCCAATTCAAACCTATCGAGTTAATATGGGCAAATTGTAAACAGTATTACAACAAAAACGTTGGAAGACAGGGATTCAGGGACGAGAATGTTTTATTGCTATGGAAGGATCCATTAAACCAAGTAACTGGAGAACTGTGGCAACAGTGTATTTTACATGCTGAAAAGGAAATGAGCCAGTGGTGGGACGTTCAAAAAGAGCTGAGGAGATGTTAAAACTCTAGTAATCAATGTCGGAGAGTCGAGTGAAGATGATAGTGAAAGTGAAGGTGATGACTTTTAATTATAAGATGTCCAATATTTGAATTTAAAGCAAAAATTAAAATTTTAGTTACTTTATAACATTGTAAAGAATTATTATATTTAACGTATACCTCTGTAGCTGTAATTAGGTTTACATTCGTTTATATATATATATATATATATATATATATATATATATATATATATATATATATATATATATATATATACACATATATTGACATAATCAGTTATTTATAAGTGGCTTCGATAACCAAATTACAGTCTTGACTCTTTTGACGCAATGAGATCTATCGGCTAAAAACGATCCTCTGCAATTAACCGAACTTTTCGCACTTCATTCGGGCACTGCCTACTGATAGCTAATTCGTTTCTTATTGAAAATTAATGATATAATTAATTTTTAAAACAGATCCAAAACGAAATTTTGTTGACCCGGTCTCAGTTCTGATAATCGTTTACAGTTGTAAAATATATTTTTATCATATCACTACCCACACTCGGTGGACTTTACATGACAGAATAAGTGCGAACAGACCTTAAACGAAATTCACTTTATTTATACGAGTGGATGAGGATTTTTAAGACCTTTAGGATGCTAAATCCCGAGATATTCGAACAATCATTTTATTTAAATTTGACAGCGCGGTTTAAATTTGGAAATAACCTAGAAACATTGTCGATGTTTTGTTGCTATTCAAAATTACTAACTATATGAACCAATAACGACATACGTTTTTAAAATCTTAAACCATGCTTTACTAAAAGATGAGTCATAAGACAACTCTCGCCGGCCCGACTTTACCTTTCTATGCGTGCTAGTGCTTCAAAAGTTCTGAATAACTACCTTAATTATATTAGTCTGCGACTACACCAGAACGAACCAACTTTTTCTGTTTTGATTACGACTGAGTGACAACTAGCTACAAGGCGAGGGCAAAGGTGTCATTCGAAACAGGTTTTGTAGAGAAAGAAGAAAGTGTTTGATATAATTGATAGCATACGAATTAAATAAGCGCTTCTTTTAATTTGAGCTCGACCAGGTGACCTCTACTAGGTTATAAGTCGGGGTCAACCTTATGGTTAATCGGTGTAATTCGAAAACATTTTTGCGGAGATTCCAAATCTATTGCATTGCTAAAAAGTTCGACATTCAACATCCAACAAACGACATGGCGATTTTGCATAACCGATTATATCGTTGAGTTGATTTATTAATCACTGTACCTACTTCAAACATTTACATTGTTTAAATAATTTCATTTCATTATGCAACTTTAAGTTTTACAAATGGAAAATTTACACTTATTCTAATATCAAAAAGATTATCATGAATATTTCCCTCATGTATAATTTATTCCTATACTACAATGCAACTTCGTAAGGATTACAGCGATAATCCCATTGTACGTTATGAATCACAGGGGTAATCCAACCGAAATGACGTCAGACTCAAAAAAAACATAGTAAAAGAGCTATTCTAGCCATGAACAAGACGCGTTTGTTAAATTATGACAGCCACGTCAAAAAATTTAAAGTTAAGTTTATTTTAAAAATTAATCGATTTCGAAAAATTTCGTGAGAAACCATTGACAGCAATATTGAAAAGAGCGTTCGGAAGAATACAGTCAAAATCAGACAGAACGCAAGTATTGTTCGTTTGCATATATATATATATATATATATATATATATATATATATATATATATATATATATATATATATATATATATATATATATATATATATATTCTGAAATATTCTACGAATACCACGCGTGCATCAAAATTAATCAGATAATCCTGGAAAAAGCGTTGTTTCCTTAAGAAAACAGCATTCTTTTAACTTTTAACCAACAGAGAAAACCAACTCATGCAGTTTCCAGGAAACACCGCTTTTTCTCGGATTATCGATAATTTTGGACACACTAGTGGTATTATATAATATGATCATGGCGTTGATGACCAATTGTACACAAATGAATTTTTATGAGACGGAAAAAACACCTTTGTGGGTTTTAGATTATAAAGATTTGTAAAATAAAACCAAATAATAGATTCTTAACATTTGATACTAGATCAAACTATGCAAAAACAAAACTGGCATCACCTAGCCAGTCTCGAAATAAACCAATTTTATGTCAAATGAGTTTGAACTATATCAACATGACTTCGTTCTTTGTAAGCCAAAAACGATCATATCGTTTTGGAATCGATTTTCGACACTTGTTATTTATTCAACTCTGGTGCAAAATAGCAATTATTATTTTAGTTCCTAAACTATAACACTTGAACGGCTCTATTTAGTTTCTGACAAAAATGTAAAAACTGCGGTTTTTGTAAATAACGTCCCTTAGTGTGGGATGCAAAAGTTAGTCAATTATAGTTATATTATTATTTTACCAGTCAGTTAAGAGAAAGCAAAAGTACTTAAACCAAGAGACCTTTCTCACTCCCACCTGCCCTTATTTGACATCCTACAAAAAAGAGTACACGTTTTCAGTAGTATTTACATGATAATATTTTTTGATATTTAATGAAGCGAAATTCGATAACCTGAAAATTATGGAAATGTAAACTTTCACCATTATTACACATAATTATAATACTTAGCTTAGCTTGCTTGAGATGTTATATTTAAAGGATGCTCAGCTACCGCAGATTTCTTAGGCTGAACTAATCTGCAAAATCTCGTATGTTCTCTACATCTTTTATCAAAGCTACGTTTTGTGGTTTCATTGTATACTTTACCATAAGAACAAGATAACTTGTACACTCCGGAAATATGTTTAGGTAACCTTAAATGTTCTTTAATTTTTCTTGTGGGTTTAAAAACAGTCCTAATGAACGCCATAATGAACAAACTGAGTCCAACCAAACAGAAGGGAATGTAGTTTTGTAGACAGACCTTTTCAATCACGTTCGTGTACATTTTCATCAGAACTTAACCTATGCTTTATACAAGTAAGTAAAATACGAACTTCATAATAAAGAAATGAAGTCCATGATCTACAACGAGAGTAGTGTAGAAATAATAAAAAAGGTGAATTATGCAACTATAAATACAATTGAGTTTGTAACACAAAGTGATAAAGCTTTTGTTAGAATCCCTTGGGTTGATTTTTATTACATTTTTACATCAGATGATATCTTGAAAACGTAGTTTTTTTTTAATTTATCGCATAAATTTCAGGGATGTGACTATTTTTCGGACAAAAAATAGCATCCTGTAAATCTTTTTGGACTCGTTCCTTTTTCGAGAAAAAAAAAATTAAAAGCAAAGCAAGTATTTTCTAGTTCGAACCTTTTGAAATAAAACGTGGAATGCTACAAACGTTCCCAAAATTTGCCAAAACGTTCCTTATGTTAATCACAATGAGGAAGTATCAATACATTTTTGCTGCATAATAAAATGTGTATGGGACGGAAAATAGTAGCGTAGTTGCCGTACAGCAATTAAAGCAAACTGTGCGAGGCGCAAAAATCATGAGGATGCAGAATTAGAACGAGTAAGAACCATATTTTCAATATAAAAGGCTAAGTGACCAATTTTCTATAAATTACGCATAAACATGAACAAAAAAGTCCTAACCCGTAGCAGAGTTGGTGTGGTGAACTACACCTTATGCGTAAAGCGAACTACTATCCTCATAGTACCTATTGTTAGCTTTTGGTCATCAATACAATTGGTGCACAGAGACCTAAATTTTGAGCAAAATTCAACCCAAATTTACACGAACACTCATGGGGTGCAAAATTCAGCTGGGTTATCGAGTAAATCGATTTTGACGCAATCCAAACGAAATTGGTGTATAAATTTAACCCAAAATACTGAACGATACTTATGGACCACAGAATCTCACTCTTGACCATCGAGTAAATAACTTTCGCCACGACATCTCTGTATCTCCTCATGGGCTACAGAGTTTAGCTCTTGTTCATCGAGTAAATCAATCTTGCCGTGGCCCCATCGGAATTAATGTAGAAATGTATACATTGTGCAATGCTCATCCCAAATGCTCACCAACAGCTCAGGTATTCCCACAGCTTTTCCCTGTTCACTCTGTCGAATGCCGTATTTAAGTCCACGAATAACAGTGTCTTTTCCTCTATCTCCTTCTATAGCCTTTCTTCTAGCACTGCCGTATATATTTTGTGTGTCGTGTTTAATAATGTCACTCCCCTGTAATTTTTTACTTCTTTTCTGTCCCCTTTTTTGTATACCGCACATATTACTTCTTCTCTTCATCTCCCTGGGAAGCCTTCCCCTCTCCATATTTCGTTAATTATTTCCGCCTTCCTTTTTTGCTACCTTTTCCCCTCGTATACCCACCTCCCTATTGAGGTATCCCGTCTTCTCCCACCGCTTTACCTTTTTTCTTCTGTATTGCATCTATTGCTTCCTCTTCTTTTATTCCTTCTGCTTCTTCGTCTACTTGGTATACTCCATGTCCTTGTCTTTCTTTTCCTTTCTGTCTCTGGTCTCCCACCAGAAAATTCCTAAATACTAACTAAATAAAAACAAGTGGACGAGCTGATATATCTCGGTAGAATTACTACAGATGGTACAATGGAGCGCGAGATTGGACGAATGGTCAATGCTGGAAGGAAAGTGATTGGAAGTATGTGCACGATGAAAAACGAAAGCATGAGCCTAGCTGCGAAACAAGCAATCTATAAGGGCGTGTTGAGTATAATGAAGTGAGACATGAGTATGTCAAAAAAAGCACGAACGAAAATTAAATGCCGTGGATATGAGATTCCTGAGTGCGTGGTAAAACGAGAAGGGACAAAATAAAGAATGAATGCATAATGACGGAGTGTGGCGAGGAACAGACCATGATGGATAGATATAAAAGTAGTACATTACGTTGGTTTGGTCACAGATAATGAACAACGCAAGATTAACGAAGCAAATATATGTGGGTGAGGTTAGAGGAAAGTCTGGTCCGCGTAAAACTTGGCTGAATGTAGTAGAATGTATGATAAAGGAAAGAAAGATAAGGAGTTTTAAAAATAAAAGGGCATGTCAGAGACAATGTATGAATATTGCAGAAGCTAGGGAGGTATGGGAAGATAGGAAAGCATGGAGAAAGATTGTGAACGAAAAATAATTAAGAAGCAGGGATTGCTTTGCCTGCCACGTAAGGGAATGGCGTGAAGGTTAAGTTAAGTATAACTCGATAAATCAATAAAATTATAACTTTGATTTATCAGTTTAACCCAGTAACACAATTTCCCGATAGTGATCAACGATTGCTCAATGCATACATTCTTGTACCCTTTAAAAAACGTTTTACATTTATTTATTTAAATGACGCTATACACGCTATCTGAACCTTTTATATCAAGTCAAACAATTTGAGAATAAAAGTGTGGACCATTTATTAAATGAAAAGACCTTCGTGTCCTTGCTTTTTGATAAACCCCGCACTGCGAAAAATAAAAAGGGCGCGTTTCATTAATTATGAGACAAATTTACATTTTTGCATTATTATTTTCGACCATCTGCTTATTGCTATTATTAATTGTTGTAAGCCTCAAATGTACATAGAGGACATCAGCAAGGTGCACGTTTTGTCCATTTTCTATCAAAAGCATTTAATTTTAATATTTGTTGTTAAAGTTTTTGTGTTTGTTTCATCATTTCAATTCAATATTTATTATTAAAGTTAAGGTTCAAAATAATAGATTTGTTGATCTAGAAAATAAACCTCTTATAAAAAAGTTTGTTTGTCTAGAAATTAAATAAAAACCGCATTCACCTAGATTGAATAATCAGCTACAGAAAATAAAGTAATTGTGCCAAGTAAAGACCGGTACAGAATAACAAAAAAAATTTACATATTGAAGAATAACTGTTTTTTTTATATCCGCCCAAAGCGGAAAGTTGAGAACATGAACTGCAGCGGTCATTACCTCTGAACACAAACAAATTTTAGGACTTTTTAGACCCGGAATGTGTTGACGTACGCTTATTGGCAACTTATTTGTGGATTGTGACAAGTGTAAAAAAACAAGATGAACGTAAACAATTCTAAAATACTTACTAATAGAGAAACACTAATACGAAACAACAACGAAGACGTCCTAATCGTTGTGTGTAGTTACGTTATCAATAATATGTAGTTCCAAAATACAACTGATCAAACATTTTCAAGGTATTCGACTTATTAAGTACCTATAAATTTGATTTAGTGTGTTTTATTTACCTTAGTGTTTGGTAATAAATACAAAGCCGATAAATTTAAATGTGTTGGTTTAGATTTTTTATACCAGCGGTTCTCATAGTGTGCTCTGTAAAATGTAATATAATAGTTGGCCAAACTCAATCAAAAACGAAGTACTTAATACAAAATCGAGTATCGCTTATATGTAAAATAAATGAACTACTCTAATTTATTCCTTTGCTTCGTTTCTGGACAGACTTTAATATTATAGAAGAAATCGTGAATACAGAAAACATGTTCACGCTTTCCTTAAGTAGGTAGATAGCAGGAAAAGGGGTACAGGTTTTTAAGGAGGCGTCCACCGTTAGCCATTGACATAAACTGAGATACAGTGTAATGTGAGAGGTGTGTCGCTATTATATTGCAAACGTAACGTTAGCTCAACCGTACCCGCTAAAATGCATCATCACTCTTAAACTAAGCATCCTGTTTGCCAAAGAACAGTTTTTTTTTAAACTAAGAATTACATTGTTAATGTATAACAGAGTGTAAACGAAAATATTAGTGATGTATTGTTGATTTACGGTGTGTGGTACGTTTTTTACATTTATCCACAAATTAAGTTCCAATTGGTCATGTTTGAATTATTGTAGTAATATTTGCTTAAATTACGTTTCTGCATGATTACAGATGTTCAGCAGTTGTTGAATCATAGTCATGCTAAAAATTTCAACTAATAGAGAAGGAGATGAAAATCACCGCAATATCGGGACGTAAGGTGTGCGATCAAAAACTTTCCATTGCAGTAATGTCAAGAGTGTTCTAGCATCTACGTAAGGTAGGTGAAGCAAAACAATCCTAGTTTTGTTCTGGTACTCCATAATCTTTTTAGAATAGCACAACGTAAGAATCTGCATTTACAGCCGCTTGAAGTAAATAACTAGGCAAAGAAAACCTTCACTTATTTCAGGATTTAGGAGTTTGTGCACAGGAACAACTTAATTAATACTCATAATGACGTTCGTTGTACCGACGAACATTTTCAAAACACAAATGGATCTTGTCTCTTGTGGGATGCACTGCACTGTATTTCATCTTGAACTCTATTTAATAGGTCTTCTCTAGTTACGTAAACCATATACTTTAACCGCTCCCATAAAAAGAACTCTAATCAAGTTAAGTCCAAAAACCGGAGAGGCAGAAGCTTCCTTTACCTATCTATCAGCCTAGAAATGTTTCGTTAAGAAACCGTCATATAGTTAATGAAAACTATGCTGGACGTCCGTCCAGCCTTTCTGGTATGTAGGTTAATGTCTTTGAGTAGATCAGATAGGTGTTGAAGGAATCCTAGGTACATTTATCAGTCAATGCTCTTCAGGATACCACCCGTTGAATAATTCATCCGGCAACAATTTTCTACCTCCCTTGGTGATGCATCTCGCCATTATCTCTCAACCACTAATCCATATTGTGGCCTTTTTTGATTTAAGCTTGTGCATAATTAGGCGCTGATTATACGACATTTTGAGCCGTTGAAATTAAATTTTGCTCCCCAATAGGAAATAAGTTGCTGCAAAAGTTAACGAAATAAACACGAATAACTTCGGGACAACAAACTTTTGTATAAATAATTCTGTACTTATTCAGTAATTAGGCACCAATATTTTGCGCTGTTAAAATAAAATTTTGCGCCGTTATAGGAAAGCAGTTATTGTAAAATTATATTGACACGGTTAACTTCGCAGCCGTGGACTTCTGCATAAATCAACATTTTCTTATGCAGCAATGGTCGCCATTAACGCGTCGCCTTTCACCGTTAAAATAAAATTTTACGCCTCCACAGGAAGTAAGTTATTCCAAAAATTACATCGACAAGACTAGCTTCATAACTTTATGAATATATTTATCCTTTCTTGCACCCATTATGTGCTGTTTTACACCCATAAAATAAAATTTTCGCGCTTACAGGAAATAGCTTTACGAAAAAACTAGTTATAGTTAAATTTTGCGCCCGTATAGAAAACAAGTTATTGAAGATCAACACGACGTACTTCACAAATGCGAACTTCTACATATATCAGTTTTTTAATTTGGTAATTAGGCGCCAATTATGCGCCTATAGGAAGTAAGTTATTGGAAAAAATTGGATTGCAAAGGTTAACTTCGTAGTCTTATAAATAAACTAACCTTTTCTTGCGCGAGAATTAGGCACATATTATGCGCCATTTTGCGCCGTTAAAGTTAAGTTTTGTACCCTATCGGAAACAAGTTATTATAAAAATTACATGACAGGGCAAACTTCACAGTAGTGAATTTATGTAGAAAATTGGTATTTCCTACGTGCGCTAATTACATACTAATTATCGTTTGTTTTGCGTAAAATAGCGCATAATTGGTATCTAATGATTGCATTGTAATGGAAGTGCAACCGTATGAATTTAAAACGTTGATAGTTAGCTTTAAAACTAATAAGAATTTGTACATTAGATTATTTCATAAGTAATTTATAACGATTAGCATATTTAAACAATACACGACTTAGAGTTCACTTAAGGTTGAGAATAATATAAGTTAATATTAGAAAATATTTAGCATAGTCATAATGTAAGAAAACTGGTTATATATAATTATATGTAAATTTATCTTTGATGGAAGAAGTGAAGTTTTAATAATAATACAATAAAAATAAGAAAAAGACACATTAAGCAAATAAACAAATAAAAAACAGGATATTTAAATAAATCAATTAAAGCGTAACAACAAATGTATTTAATTATTTAGTTCACGGTTCGGTAAAGTTAACTTTGCCGATGTAATTTTTACAATAACGTGTTTCTTATGGGAGCGCAAAATTTAATGTCGTCGAAGGATATTGATCAACAAAAGATTAATTTAAGCTTACGGCAGTGAAGTTAGCTTTATCCATGTAGTCCTTTCAATAACTTATTTTTTAAAAAGCGCACAATTTTATTTTAACGGGGCATAATTTGCGCCTAATTTCTGCATAAGACAAAATTAATTTATGCGGTTCATTGCGGCGAAGTTAACCGTAACCACGTAATTTTACGATAATAAATAGCGGCGCAAAGCGACATAATTGATTCTTAATTACACCATAAGAAAAAAATTATGTATGCAGAAGTTCACGGTAGCATGTTAATAATCGAATAAAAACTCGTTGGTTGTATCTTCGCCTGTTGACATATCTCACCTGATAATTCCGTACTCTAAAATGAAATTTTACGTATTGATCACTAGTTTTAAATGGTTATATATTTTTTTAATACATTACTATAGACGCACTATCCACGTTTGGCTCCGAGGTAGAAAAGTTGTGAGACCGCTGTTTTACGACATTAATATCAAACAATTAAATTAAAAAAAATTAGAAACTTGTCATTAAATAGTAAAATTAGCAGTGTAACTTCCTATTTTATTGTTTTATTGTTACAGAGTTGCTTTCTTTTTTAGATAGGTGAAATTACCAAATTGTATTTTTTAATTTAAGCACATACGAGCACATTCGTTATTACCTAAACATTACTGTAACTGATTTCTTTATTTCTTTGTTGAACTAATTAGGAATAAAATAGGACGTTAAATCGAACATTTCTGGCGTAAACATAATAATAAACATCAAAAAGGTTTGAAGGTATGGGTCTGTATACCTGGTTATTCATACAATTAGTATTGTTAAGGACGGTATAACGTTTAAGTTGGCAACAAGCTTATCTATAAAAATAATTACACATCACACAGAGAGGTATTATAGTTTTTAATGAAAAAGGCATCTGAGAAAGAAAGTGTAAACGAAAGTGTTTAAGCAATAATGAGCTATACGAACAAATACATAAAAGTTAAGCATTATTTACAAAATTTGGCAGCTGCCACATTTAACCTCACTAATTACTGCAAATTATTTTTTTTTTAACGAACACAAAAAATACTGTATAATATTCGTGTGCAGTTACATTCGACATAGCTTTACAATCGCTTTCCACTGTTTGCGTTTGATGGTAAAGGTTGGAGGTAAAAAGTCAACATTGTTAATATATGAATTAACCAAAATGATATAAATAAAAGTTTTAAAAATAAAAGGGCATGTCAGAGAGAATGTATGAATCTTACGGAAGCTAGGCAGGTATGCAGGAACAGGAAAGCATAGAGAAAGATTTCTGAATGGACAAGAGGCAGAGATTGTTTCGCCTACCCCGCAAGGGAATGGTGTGAATGTTATGTTATGATTAAATAATCAACGTCATTTATACTAACAATAAACCAAATCTGTAGACTTATTTTTGTATTTACAATCAACAGCTCAATTACAATATCGACCCTGTTATCGACCTTCCACATGCTGTCAGTCGCAAGTTTTGATTTTAATTTTTCCTTATTTTATAATCAAGGTGTAATCTATGATAAATTGTTAGAAATTAATTACAATTTTTTTCACAGGCCCAAAACAGAACGCTGTAGGAGTGATGAATACGAGCAACGAAATATTAACGATGATTGTGAAGTGAGGAAATGCTGGCTAGAGTATTCTGAAAAACTGTACTGTAGTGAGGACAGTTAGACTGAAGCGTTAAATAAGGGGAATGTAGAAGGAATGGTGAATAAAACAGAGAGGCATATTGAGATAAATGAGGTAAAGGAAACCGTAGGAAGGTTGAAAAACAGTAAAGGAGCAGGAGTAAATGAAATCACTGGTGAAATGCTAAAGTATGGAGGTACAAAGTTTATACGAAGATTGTGTGAATTATTCAATGTATTCCTGAAGTGTGTAAAAGTGCCGAGGGATTGAAAAGCGCCATCATTGTATTATTGTATAAGGGCAAGGGGAACAAGCATGATTCCAAGAATTGCAGAGGAATACGTTTACTCAGTGTACATGGTAAAGTATTTGGAAGAATACTGATTGATAGAAGTACGAGAAACTACACAAACTAAGCTTTGGGATGTCATGCCAGGGACATGATGTGTTGATCAGGTGGTTGCTCTCCAGCAGTGATGGAAACGTGTTTGTGTGTAAAAAGGAATCTGTATTGAACGCTTGTAGATCTGGAGAAAGCATACGATACAGTGAATAGGGAGAAGCTGTGGGAAATATTAAACAAATATGGCGTAAATAAAAGTCTAATGAACGGAATAAGGGCAGTATACAACGGTAGCCGGGCATGTGTTAGGGTGGGAGGAGGTGTGAATGAATACGCTTGTTCAACGTGGATAAATGTGTTAGGCAAGCTTGTACCGATACAAATGGTGTAATGGTTGGTGACGTACATGTACAAGTTCTGGTTTATGCAGATGACGCAATCTTATTAAGTGCCAGTGCGGATGAAGAAGTTTGATATAGTCTGTGAGAGCATGGACCTAAAAGTAAACGTGAACAAAACTAAGATCGTGGTGTTCAATCGGGAAAGTGGAAAGGAGAGTAGAGTATTTACTCTGCAAGATGAAATTGTGGAACAAGTGGACGAGTGGTAGATTGGTTACTGCAGATGGTACAATGGATGGCGAGATTGGACGAAAGGTCAATGCTGGAAGAAAAGTAATTGAAAGTATGTGGACGATAATGAGAAACGAAAGCATGAGCCTAGCTGCGAAACGAACAATCTATAATGGCGTGGTGTCCGGTCAGTACAGTATGGAAGTGAGACATGGGTATGTCAAAAAAGCACAAAAGAAAAATAAATGCCGTGGGTATAAGATTCCTAAGAAGCGCATGTGGTAAAACGAGAAGGATAAGATAAGGAGTTAGTGTATAATGACGAAGTAGTACATTACGTTGGTTTGGTCACTTTAAGAGAATGAACAACGCAAGATTAACGAAGAAAATATATGTGGGTGAGGTTAGAGGTAAGGCCAGGCCTGGTAGGCCGCGTAAAACTTAGCTGAATGTAGTAGAATGTATGATAAAAGAACGAAAGATAAGGAGTAATAAATACAAAAGGACACGTCAGGGATAATATATGAATCTTGCGGAAGCTAGGGAGGTATGTAGAGATAGGAAAGCATGGAGAAATATTGTGAATGAAAAATAAATAAGAGACAGGGATCGTTTTACCAACCGCGCAAGGGAATGGCGTGAAGGTTATGTTATGGTATATTATGTTATTTTTTTCATGAATTTTTCTATAAAAAGAACTAAGGAACCCTTAGCGAGAGGACGACGGTTAATCGGTTCGTATTGGCGACTGTGAGAGGACAAGCCCTAAAAATTTTGATATAATTGAGTTTAATTTCAACTTTAAATTTTTTTAGGCCAATAAATTAACGTTAACTTCTGAACGACCATAGATTGCGGTTATAATAATTTTTTTTTATTGGTGTCCCATTTTACCTATTTAAATTACGCCTTAGCGTGTTTAAATCCAACTTTCAAAAACGTGCGTTTTTAAAGTTATTATGGCAACATCAACAAACGTGAAGTCTAAATGTCAATTTTTTGATTATTGATCTAACAGGAGTACCTTGTAACGTCAAATAAAACATTACTAACAAATTCATCTAAATGACAATATTTTGATTATTGATCTGACAGGAGTCAAATAAAATATTACTAACAAATTCAAAACCTTTATTTAAACATTATTTAACACTTTTAATTTTATAAATGAAAATAGCAAATACAGCCACCATAATGTTCTTTATACGCCCCCAAATGCGGGCGTAATGTGGTCTTTATAGTACGGAAATATCATTGTTGCTAAGCAGCATGATTGACAGCAAACACATGACATGATATGACACGTAAGTTGAAAGAATTATTGAAACAACAACCTTACTATACAACCTTTATTAATAAAAATAATAGTAATGAAACTTATTCTTTATAAAAATTGAAAATACAGTTGGATGGATTTGAAATTGTAACTCCAGATGAGCCAACACCAAATCTGACAGTTCCTTCGCCGTTTTGTGGTATACTTATAGCTGCTGTACCAGTAATGTTCTGAGCAATTTTAATTTTATTTTGCAGAGAATTCTCTACATATGATTCGGCTACTTTATCCGATCGCCACCCACCAAGCTACTTCGGTGCCCTTGTATTACCGCCGCTTTCTGCAAAGATCGTCGCCGCACTCCTGCGAAAGCAGTGCCCTGTGTACTTATGGGCATCCGGTAGATTGAGGATCTTTTACTGTCGACTTTATTTCAGTGCATTTGCATTTAAAAACTTGCCGAAAATACTGAATCTTTTTAAAATTTTGTTCCAGTTTCACGGTGCAAAATAAAATAAAACATTGTATATACCACGGGCATAATTGTAAATTATGCCCTTAATACATAAATATCTATTATTTACATATTTTACATTATTAGTTCTTATTTCCATTTTTTGTAGTAATAATACTAGTATTTATGACTTCAAAGGTGCACCAATAAAAAAAAGTAGCGTAAAGTATTCGTGGATAACTGGTCTTTAAAACACTTACTTTATTTCGAGCACGACGTGCGTGTTTTAAAGACTTTTTTATCCACTTATACTTTATATTAATAACAATAATAATATCTCCTTTGTTATGAAATTATTCTGTTCCCAGTCGGATACTAGCCACACTATATTTAACCAAAAAAAGTAGGACGGACTATTTGATCTTTTCAAGCTCCTTCAGCCACAGTCATGTATTCCCAACATACATACTTAAGTATGTATTCGTGGTCAGGACAGGATTGGATGGAACGGAGTTCCGAGGGGAAACATACTACCCCAGCATTCGCCTAAATAGCCGCACATGTTGTGCATGTACACAGTGGAGGAAAACCTCCTGAAAAAACCTCATACAAGGTAAACGGTAACAGGAATCGAATCCTCTTGAATACTGAGCAGGTACTACACTGGGACACCAGTTCGGTTTAACCAAAAATAACGTACTTCAATTTAAACAATATGTCATAAATCGTCGTTGATAATGCAATAGGTCGTATGGCACGAAAAATGCAATTTCGGTGTTTGGTGTCTAGGTAATCAGGACAGCTTAATTTATGGTACAGCAAAACCTCGTATGAGATGGACCAATCAGAAAACAGATATTTCGATATTGAAATTTGTATTGAGTTGAGGAATAGGATACTGCAATCAGTCGTATGTCGTTTATGCAAAAGAGGTGATAACAGTGTTGTGGCTTTCGCGGAATCTTTAGTGTAAAAAAAGTTAGTTCTTTTGATATCTATTAAAATATTAATCCATAATAATAAATTATTTATACAATTTTGTTCATTTATACAATAATTTGAATGTTTATATTACGAAATTAACCTCACTTATTATGATCTTTTAATTTGTACACACAATCTCCAATAAGTACTGTATATTATTTGCTATTTGGATTTACATCATTGAAATAGAAAGCGGTTTAGTCAAAAGCTAATGTTAATTAACTTATTTTATCATTAACTATTTTATGTAAATAAATATGACATACGTCCTATTGTCATAAATAGTTTCGTTACATACGACTTATTACATATTTTTGTTCGTACTCGTATTTTATAAAGTATTTCTTGTTTTTCAGAGAAGCATGAGTAGCAGAGGTAAATTAATGGTAGGATTAGCGCTCAATGAATCCTGCTCCTCGAAACCGTTGGAATCATTAAGTTTACTTGCCTCTAAATTAGACGGTCCTACAGAAAAAGCGGAAAACATCGGATTGAGAAAAAGAGATAATAATATTATATTATTTTCAAATATTGAGGCAAGTTTATGGCCCGTCCTGCAGTTAAATGAAGATGGGTATAAACATAATTTCACTTCAAAAATGTAGACAATAGAAATTGGTGAAAACTCGAAAAACCGATGCCACTCTTAGAACTATGACCTACTATGATCATCAGAAAGAAGCAAATGGAAGGAACCACACTTTTGAAAAACCAGCAAACAAAAGTGTTTTAATAAAGCCAGATCTTACACTGCCAAATAAACTTATAGCAGAAGATAAAGTTGATGAAATTACAGAAGACCAGACAGAGGAAACACTGTGAACCCTTTCAAGGAAGTGATGATAGTGATTACCTACCTACTGATGATGATGTACAAATCGAAGAAGATGAAGAAATAAACAAAGAAAAAGACGATAATATAGAAAAAAGTTAGGGAAGCAGAGAACCTGTTGACGAAAGGGAAGTTATAAAGGATCAAGTTAACTTCAATGAAGCAATAGAAATGAAGAGAATGGACGGAAGAAAAGAAAACAGAAAGCAAAGGACAAGGTGAACCTAAAACGTGGATAAGGGTAAAGGGTGCTCAGGTTAGGGTTCAAGGTAATGCATACATAGGGTATCAGAAGAATAACTTGGGCAAGTATCAGCAAGTAGTACTTAAACAGAAACCCCAAATGAAGCCACGCTGTAAAGGCCATACCATTAACAAAACTACAAGTGGATCACATCAGAAATTTGAAAGTTCTACTGTTTCGGAAGAAAAGCGTATACGTGTTTTTGACTATTTTTGCAGGTTACCGGATTGGGAACCCAAACAGATTAATGTGTCTGGTGTTGTATTGCATTCTTAGCCACAGCACAGAAGACACGAAACCGTAACACGAGAGTCACGAAAGAAATTTATCTTTAAATATTATTTATCGTTGAAAAATGAAAATGGAATAGTAAGAAAGCGAGTCTGTAAATCTATGTTTTAACCAACGCTTCGAAGCAAAGTTCTGGACCAAATGATGTACAACCTCCAAACGTTTTTGATCACTCTGAGCGTTCCAAAAACGTAGATAATTTTTTTAATGACCTGACAAAGATTGCAGGGCTTCCAGTCGAAAATTATATTTAGAACCTACTTGCAATAGTTACAGGCATTTGCACCGTGAGTTCCTTAACCACTGTCAGCGTAAGAATAAAACGCAATGCTCTTGGTGAAGCTTCATGAAAGTGTTCAGGTCAATGAATTTGGAAATTTACACTCCAAGGAAAAACCAGTGCAACAAATGCACTATGTACAGGGTCCGCCAGTCAAGCGGGAAATTTTGAAGTAGGTACCCAATTTTTTCAGAAAATGTTTATTATCAAAACTTTTTTTACAGGTTCGAGTAGAGGAAAGTATGCCATTTTATGGCTTAAAAATAATTCCGTTTAAGCAATTTTTCTGTAAACACTCTTCTAACCTAGATTGAACATTTTCCATTACTCGACGGAGCCTGACAGGTTGAATTTTCTCAATTTCTTGTGTAATGTTTATTGCAAATTCCGGTAAGGTTTGTGGTCTATTACTGTATACCCTGCACTTCAGAAATCCCCAAAGGAAGAAATCACATGCTGGAAGATCAAGGGATTTTGCAGGCAACGAAAAGTCGCCATGTTTGGAAACGAGTCGGCTCGGGAAAAGTTTCCTTAAAGCAGTCAAAAACACCCGAGCAGTATGACTTGTAGCCCCGTCCTGCTGAAAATAATTGATGTCCGGATACCTAGATAACTCTTCCGTCCAAATTTTCCGATCATGTGTGTAGCGGTTTGCCGTAACAGTTGTGGTGTTTCCTCTATCGTCTTGGAAAAAATATGGCCCAATAATACCAGAGGATAAAATTACACACCACACTGTAAGTTTCGGACTATGTAATGGATCTTGGTGAATCTCTCCTGGGTTTTCGTCATTCTAATAGCGACTATTCCGCTTGTTTACAATTTTGTAAGGGTGGAAAGATAAGTCTTTATGTACGTGTTAATGCTACTCGTACTCTATCCTTCGTTCTTACAAGCCTTATTGCCCCTTTATGCTGCAAGTTTAATGTCGAGCCAGTTTCTTCAAACAAAATTATTACGAAACAATCGTTGTACCGAAGTCACACACTCATCATTTTATAAAACAATTTTACGCAAAACGCACGCTGAACGCCTGACCACTTCTCCATGTTTCTGTTTAAACGTCAGTAACTGTAAAACAATTTCCAAAGTCATAGAAACATTGACTTTTGGCAAAAAAAAAAATTGGCCGCAAAATCTCTTGATCTTTCGGCATGCGATTTTTTTGCGGATTTCTGAAGAGCGGGGTATAGAGTAATATACCATAAACCTTACCGGAATTAGCACCGAACATCAAACAAGAAATTGATTTTTATGTGTTGAGGAATTGTATTATAAAGTTTTGCTGCGTTGTACCGTGTGTACCGATTTCGTTGTTTTAGTTGTTTTTTAAAGATATCATTGTTACTATCAAAGATAGAAATTTGCAGTTTTATATTCACGTACCACTTTGTTCACCTAAATCGAAAATTTAGTGTCTTCTTTTGTGTTCGACTTATAGCCAAACGTCGATATTTCTATCCTTTCTTCAAGGGCTTATACATCGCTTAATACTATTATACTGATATATTTAGCCAACGGTACCTATATATTGCGAAGTGCCGAATTGAGTGGGATACTTAGAATTTTTCTAGGAAGCGTGGTTTTTGAGTAATAATATAAACTTGCATCTTTTTAAATGGCAATCATAGTTGGCTTTACAACCATCACCTGGAGGCCTTTTTAATCTTTTGAAAAATAAAAATATAGACATTCCTGAAAAACGCCGTCCAAATCATTCTTTTCAACAAGACGGTGCACCAGTCCATAATGTTTTTGCAGTGAGGAATTAATTAGAAAACCGTTTCCCAAATCTTTAGATTTCAACATTCGGTTCGGTGTTATGGCCGCCCGCTGCCCTCGGGACGGAAAATATTCACGGCTCTTTATTTAAAATAGACCATTTTCAATTAGTGCTCAAT
The DNA here is from genome assembly GCA_036346205.1 of Vesta saturnalis. Lineage (NCBI taxonomy): Eukaryota > Metazoa > Arthropoda > Insecta > Coleoptera > Lampyridae > Vesta > Vesta saturnalis. Next base: position 2,228,343 of record JARFJB010000135.1, on the reverse strand, counting down.
ATTTTTGGCTGTAAAAACTGACAATAATAATAAAAAAGAACTATTTTTAAACTACTTCTAATGTGTCTTATCAGCGGTTGTTAACTGAATGAAACATATCAATGAAGATGTGGTATTACAGAGTCTAACGAGATTTTTCCGGGAAGGAATGGGAAAATGTATTTTTGAAGATAGTGGACATTTTAAGCGCTGTTTAAAAGATATGGTTGTGGCGACGGATACCTTAAAATTGCGTTTTCTTTAAATTATAAGATACGTTTAGAAATTGCTTTATCTTATTATAATTATCAAAATGGATTTTTATTGTTAAACACAGATCTAAATTTTATTGCTGCACAACAGGAAAATATTTTATCTAATTTTTTTTAAGTCACACTTCCGTCGAGAAAATTTTCATCACCTGTTAAGAAAAATATACGATAAAACTTGAAAAAAGGAGCTTATTTTAATAAAAAATGTTATTTCCAGTTTTTATTTTTTACAGTTATCTAAAAATTCTGAGAATTAATTAAAACTAATCTATTATAAACAGAGAGCTGCGAAGATTTAGGAAAATGTTGCATTACGTATAAAAGAGATCGAATGACGTTACAATATACCCACCGAGCTAGTAGGAATGTGATAACACGATCTGCTTAGCATTCGGGAGGTAATGGGTTCAATTGCCGTTACTGTCTACCCTGTATTAGGTTTTTTCAGGGGGTACTTTCTTTCACATACATAGACGAATGTTAGGGTAATATCTTCCCCCTCAGAACCCTAACTCCGTTCCTTCTGATCCTATCTTAACCGCTGCTATCCTTAACCTCATACTTAACTTATGCATGTAGGGAATCCATAATTGTGTCTGAAGGGGCTTGGAGAGCTCAAGCAACCCGCCCACCCCCTTGGGGAGGGAATGAAACACGTTGCCCTATCCTTTTCTTACAATATACCGCACTTTATTTGAGTTCAAACCGATTTTACCCAACTGTACGATAGGCACACATTGGATTTCTTTACCATTTCAAGAGGGAAAGTAGGTTTAAGTTCTCAATATATAATAATTTTCTTTTCAAAGCACTCACTTCAAATGTTAATTAAAATGTGCTTTATGTCCACACTGCAAATAGGTGATGAAATGTGCGGTTAAAATAAATTGTAAATAATTATTCATTTGTTGCAAGTTATAATGAGTGAATAATCTGGTTATAAATAATTTCATATAGGTTATGTTGAGGTTTGGTATTTTATAACAAGTAATAATCGGTTATGATTACAAATTGATAGGCGCTATGAACTCTTCCTATTTGGTATTCTAATGTAATACACATATATTAATCTATAACTTTAAATCCGTGTTTTTTACTTCAGCGTTAACCACATCGTGATTAAGCCACAACTTTGATTCATTCAATTTTATAACCTTTATCTACACTTAACACTTACAGTGCTAGGAAACATAAAAATATTTTTGAGACACAAACAGTTTAACTGGTTTTTAAGAATAAATCATAGATAAATAACTATAACCTAAACGTTCTTTTCAGAAGACTTTATATACTCCAGATGCAGTATGGGCCTTTGTAGTCTAAATGTTTCTTTTACTATAATTAGTCATCTAAATAACTTTATCTTCATCTTTCATGATCATATTGTCAAGCGTCGAATGTAATTTAACAACACATAATATTCTTGTAGTCAAATTATTGCTCCTTTTTTCTACGGTATGTCACAAATTAAAGTAATTTTTATCAAAAATCGTTCTTTTTAAAGCGCCTAAATTTATTACAATCATCTTGTAATGTAATTTCTATAATTCTGATTGACCCTAACATTCGTTACTTCACATGAGTGTGGAAGCTCAAGGTGGTCCTGTAAATGCTAATATCAACCGACGCACGGGAGAATATTTTGTCGTTAAGGTGAAATATTTCACTATTAACAAATTTAATTATTCTCGGCTACAATGAACGTTAGTACAGTTGTTCTTCAGAACGTAGTGTTTCTGCTATCAAAAACCGAAACTGTTAACTGAGAGAAATAATATGAGAATTTACGGCAAAGGCACCCTTTTTAACTTCTTTTATAGAAAACATTTAAATTTGGCAGTAGAGAAGTGAAAGTATGAAACCAGTGCCCTGGAATTAGTGACGTTATGATAATATATAAATTTAGTTTATAAGTAACCTTTCTATATCGAGATGAAGCATAGAATCATCATTTAGACAAAGTACATGCCCTTCAAAGGTATTATGTAATATAATATAATATAGGTAACAGTTGTCACATAAACATGCGTAGCACACCAAATACACCCATGTAGTATACAAAAATTAAAAAACGTGGACCACGTTTGCATAGCTAAGTTATGGATCAGCGGTCGACAGCTGATGATGATAGCTTAGCTATTGAAACGCGTTTTTTGTGTATTTTGTTTGTTACAGGTCCTGCTACACTATTGTCGGACAAATTATCATTGTTTCACAGACAACGGCATATAATCGCACATGTCATTATTCACTGATTTACTGATTTAATTGTTTAAGTACACGCTCACGATTATTATAACATTATATACGTATTTACGCAAAATAAGCAAATTACTTTTAGATAGTAATCCGTGAAAACTAAACAAATTCATTATGGCAGAAAGGACGGATGTTGATACCTTAAGTATGTGTATGTGTATGTGTATGTGTACGTGTACGTGTAAGTGTACGTGTACGTGTACGTGTACGTATACGTGTACATATACGTGTACTATACGTGTACGTGTACCTGCACGTGTAGGTGTACGTGTGCGTGTACTTGTGCGTGTACTTGGACGTGTACGTGTACGTGATCGTGTTTGAGTGGGTGTGTGCGTGCGTATGTTGGCGCGTCTGTGCCTGAGTGTCGATGAGCACGCATGTGAATGTGATCGTGCGTGGGTGTGTGAGTGCATGAGTAGGTGCGTGCGTGCGCAGATGTGAGTGTGTGCGTACACCTAGATAACTATATAAATGATAGATAGAGGGTAAATTATTAATTACAGTTAGACAGTGGTGTGACCAGAAGGTAACAAAGTCCACACTAAGGTGATTCTGTTTTAGTAATACTCATATGAATTCTGACACTTTTCATTATTGAAGAGTTAAATATAGCAAAAAAAAAGTATATTTATGAGATAATTATTATGCGAAAGGTCGTAAAACTCATGGCCAACTAATGTTTTATTTAAAAAGATTTGGTGTATTCTGTTTAAATTTTAGATAAAAACGTCAAAATCAAAATTTATGTTAAAGTGTGGCCGTAATCTACTTAATTATTCAATGCTAAACGACTTAGTTAAGTAAACACTATTAAAGTCACAATTTTTAAATGTTTGTCTTCGCGCTAAATAGATAACTATCGCTAACACCCATCAGCGTAAGCGAAAAAGAAGTGAGCTAGGAGTGCCTAGATAATTTTCGTCTATGTCGATTAGCATCAACGTTATATATTTAATCCCATCAAAACTGGGGTGCTCTATACCTTGGGTTTAGCATCTTTAAATACTTGTGCTATCTGCTCTCTAAAATATTGGCGAGTGTAATTAAAATTTTTGTTCAATTTAAGTAGCATCATAACTTAACAAAATATTAATTACGTAGGTGATATTATCTGTGTATTGTGGGTGTTGTATGTGTATGTGTATGTATGTGTATATGTACGTGTACGTGTATGTGTATGTGTATGTATATGTGTATGTGCATGTATGTATGTGTATGTATGCGTATGCGTATGCGTATGCGTATGCGTATGTGCGTATGCGTATGCGTATGCGTATGCGTATGCGTATGCGTATGCGTATGCGTATGCGTATGCGTATGCGTATGCGTGTATGCGTATGCGTATGTTATGTGGATGTGATGTGTATGTCATGTATGTGTATGTATGTGTATGTGTATGTATGTGTATGTGTATGTGTATGTGTATGTGTTATGTGATGTGTATGTGTAGTGTATGTTGATGTGTATGTGTATGTGTATGTGTATGTGTATGTGTGTATGTGTGTATGTGTATGTGTGTGTATGTGTACGTGTACGTGTACGTGTACGTGTACGTGTACGTGTACGTGTGCGTGTAAGTGTACGTGCACGTGTACGTGTACGTATACCGGGTTAACTAAGAACGGCCGTCGGCCATATCTCAGGAATGGATTACAGCACAGGTTCGGGAAAAAATTTTATAACAAAAGTGGCCTTGAGAAACGCCTGGAAATTATTTTCAGAATTGTAGGTCCACCGCTAGAGGGCGTATTTGACACTTAATATTTAAAAGCAAATTTTTCAAAATTTGCTCAATTAAGGGCATATTAAATATTATAATCAGATTTCTCGACAAATCCTGCATATTTTTATTTGACAAGTTTTAGTCTATCTCTTCAAATAAGGTGTGGGGGAGTGGGAAGCTTGTTACGAAAAACGCTTTTAATTTAGGTTCTGCTTGACCGATCTTAATAAACTAAATGTTGTTTGAAAGTGCTTTTGTTAAACAATAGAAAACTAGTAAATTTAAAGTAATCTGATTAATAACAAATGCTAGAGGGCGCTGTTTAATATTTTTAATATTGTGTTTCCTTTACAATTTTAAATGGAAGCATAAAAATTTAAGTAGGTCTTTAAAAGTAGACTAAACGTGTACGTGTCAGTGATGTGTACGTGTACGTGTTTGTGTGCGTGCGTATGTGAGCGCGTGCGTGAGTGTGTGAGTGTATGAGTAGGTACGTGCTTGCGCAGATGTGAGTGTGTGCGTACGCCTATATAACTATATAAATGATAGAGGATAAATTATTAATTATAGTTAGACAGTGTTGTAACCAGAAGGTAACAAAGTCCACACTAAGGTGATTCTGTTTTAGTAATACTCATATGAATTCTGATGCTTTTCATTATTGAAGAGTTAAATATAGCAAAAAAATGTATACTTATGAGATAATTATTATGCAAAAGGTCATAAAACTCATGGCCAATTAATGTGTTATTTAAAAGATTTGGTGTATTCCGTTTAAATCTTTGATAAAAATGTCAACATCGAAATTCATGTTAAAGTGTGGCCGTAAACTATTTAATTATTTAATGCTAAACTTAATTAAGTAAACACTAATAAAGTCTCAATTTTTAAATGTTTGTCTTCGCGCTAAATAGATAGCTATCGCTAACACACGTTAGCGAAAAGAAGTAAGCTAGGAGTTCCTAGATAATTTTCATCTATGTCGATTAGTATCAACTTTATGTATTTAATCCCATCAAAATTGGGGTGCTCTATACCTTGGGTTTAGCATCTTTAAATACTTGTGGTATCTGGTCTGTAAAATATTGGCGTGTGCAATTAAAATTTTTGTACAATTTAAGTAGCATCATAACTTAACAAGATATTGATTACGTAGATGATATTATTTGTGTATGTGTATGTGTGTGTTTGTGTGTGTGTGTGTGTGTGTGTATGTGTATGTGTATGTGTATGTGTATGTGTATGTGTATGTGTATGTGTATGTGTATGTGTATGTGATGTATGTATGTGTATGTGCATGTGCATGTGCATGTGCATGTGCATGTGCATGTGCATGTGCATGTGCATGTGCATGTGCATGTGCATGTGCATGTGCATGTGCATGTGCATGTGCATGTGCATGTGATGTGCATGTGCATGTGCATGTGTATGTGTATGTGTATGTGTATGTGTATGTGTATGTGTATGTGTATGTGTATGTGTATGTGTATGTGTATGTGTATATTGTATGTGTATGTGTATGTGTATGTGTATGTGTATGTGTATGTGTATGTGTATGTGTATGTGTATGTGTATGTGTATGTGTATGTGTAGTGTACGTGTACGTGTACGTGTACGTGTACGTGTACGTGTACGTGTAAGTGTACGTGTACGTGTACGTGTACATGTAAGTGTACGTGTCAGTGTATGTGTATGTGTACATGTTTGTGTGTGTGTGCGTGCGTATGTGAGCGCGTGCGTGAGTGTGTGAGTGTATGAGTAGGTACGTGCTTGCGCAGATGTGAGTGTGTGCGTACGCCTAGATAACTATATAAACGATAGATAGAGGGTAAATTATTAATTATAGTTGGACAGTGTTGTAACCAGAAGGTAACAAAGTCCACACTAAGGTGATTCTGTTTTAGTAATACTCATATGAATTCTGATGCTTTTCATTATTGGAGAGTTAAATATAGCAAAAAAATGTATACTTATGAGATAATTATTATGCAAAAGGTCGTAAAACTCATGGCCAATTAATGTTTTATTTAAAAGATTTGGTGTATTTTGTTTAAATTTTAGATAAAAGCTCAAAATCGAAATTTATGTTAAAGTGTGGCGTAACCTACTTCACTATTTAATGCTAAACGACATAGTTAAGTAAACACTATTAAAGTCACAATTTTTAAATGTTTGTCTTCGCGCTAAATAGATAACTATCGCTAACACCCATCAGCGTAAGCGAAAAAGAAGTGAGCTAGGAGTGCCTAGATAATTTTCGTCTATGTCGATTAGCATCAACGTTATATATTTAATCCCATCAAAACTGGGGTGCTCTATACCTTGGGTTTAGCATCTTTAAATACTTGTGCTATCTGCTCTCTAAAATATTGGCGAGTGTAATTAAAATTTTTGTTCAATTTAAGTAGCATCATAACTTAACAAAATATTAATTAAGTATAGATGATATTATCTGTGTATGTGTGGGTGTATGTGTATGTGTATGTGTATGTGTATGTGTATGTGTATGTGAATGTGAATGTGTATGTGTATGTGTATGTGTATGTGTATGTGAATGTGTATGTGTATGTGATGTGCATGTGTATGTGTATGTGTATGCGTATGCGTACTATGCGTATGCGTATGCGTATGCGTATGCTGTATGCGTATGCGTATGCGTATGCGTATGCGTATGCGTATGCGTATGCGTATGTTATGTGATGCATGTGCATGTGCATGTGTACGTGTATGCGTATGCGTATGCGTATGCGTATGCGTATTGTATGCGTATGTGTATTGTATGTTATGTGTATGTGTATGTGTATGTGTATGTATGTGTATGTTATGTGTGTGTATGTGTTGTGTATGTTGTATGTGTATTATGTGTATGTGTATTGTATATGTATATTATGTATATTATGTATGTGTATTTATGTATGTGTATGTGTATGTGTGTGTATGTGTTGTATGTATGTGTATATATATGTTGTATGTATGTATTGTTGATGTGTATGTGTATGTGTATGTTGTATTTTGTATTTGTACGTGTACGTGTACGTGTACGTGTACGTGTACCTGTACGTGTACGTGTAGTGTAGTGTGTATGTATGTGTATGTGTGTGTTGTGTGTATGTGTATGTGTATGTGTAGTGTATGTGTATATGTATGTGTACGTGTACGTGTACGTGTACGTGCACGTGTACGTGTGCGTGTAAGTGTACGTGCGTGTACGTGCACGTGTACGTGTACCGGTGGTCAACTAAGAACGGCCGTCGGCCATATCTCAGGAATGGATTACAGCACAGGTTCGGGAAAAAATTTTATAACAAAAGTGGCCTCGAGAAACGCCTGGAAATTATTTTCAGAATTGTAGGTTCACCGCTAGAGGGCGTATTTGACAGTTAAAATTTTAAAAAGCAAAATTTTTCAAAATTTGCTCGATTAAGGGGCATATTAAATATTATAATCAGATTTCTCGACAAATCCTACATATTTTTTATTTGACAAGTTTTAGTCTATCTCTTCAAATAAGGTGTGGGGGAGAGTGGGAAGCTTGTTACGAAAGAACGCCTTTAATTCAGGTTCTGCTTGACCGATTTTAATAAACTAGATGTTGTTTCAAAGTGCTTTTGTTAAACAATAGAAAAATCGTAAATTTGAAGCAATCTGATTAATAACATAAATGCTAGAGGGCGCTGTTTAATATTTTTTTAATATTGTGTTTCCTCTTTACAATTTTAAATGGAAGCATAAAAATTTAAGTAGGTCTTTAAAAAGTAGACTAAACGTGTACGTGTAAGTGTACGTGTCAGTGTATGTGTATGTGTACGTGTTTGTGTGCGTACGTATGTGAGCGCTTGCGTGAGTGTGTGAGTGTATGAGTAGGCCTAGATAACTATATAAATGATAGATAGAGGGTGAATTATTAATTATACTTAAACAGTGTTGTGACCAGAAGGTAACAAAGTCCACACTAAGGTGATTCTGTTTCAGTAATACTCATATGAATTCTGATGCTTTTCATTATTGAAGAGTTAAATATAGTATATAATGTATATTTATGAGATAATTATATATGCGAAAGGTCGTACAACTCATGGCCAACTAATGTTTTATTTAAAAAGATTTGGTGTATTCTGTTTAAATTTTAGATAAAAATGTCAAAATCGAAATTTATGTTAAAGTGTAGCCCTAAAATATTTAATTATTTAATGCTAAACGACTTAATTAAGTAAACACTAACAAAGTCACAATTTTTCAATGTTTGTCTTTTGCGCTAAAACAAATGACGATCGCTAACACCCGTCAGCGTAAGCGAAATGGAAGTAAGCTAAGAGTGCCTAGATAATATTCGTCTATGTCCATTAGTAACAAAGTTATGTATTCAATCCCATCAAAATTGGGGTGCTCTATACCTTGGGTTTAGCATCTTTAAATTCTTGTGGTATCTGCTCTCTAAAATATTGGCATGTGTGGTTAAAATTTTTGTTCAATTTAAGTAGCGTCATAACTTAACAAAATATTGATTACGTAGATGAGATTATTTCATCATTTAATAACACGTCATATCACATATGATCTAATTATTGATTCTGGTAAATAAAAGGTTGAATAAGTATAATATTTTTGTTTTCAACTGATTGGTAACTAATGCAGAGATTCGTATATAATTATAAACCGGTTATTTATTCAGATTATTCAAAGTTACAATTAACTTCTTATCATTAAACACTTTACAGTCACTTCTCAGTTTTTGTGTAACTAACTCATCCTTATGACTCACTTCACCTTTACTACACAATTTCTGGAAAAATACATTCAGTCTTTGAGAATTTTAAAAAAGTATTCTTGTTTGACCAGATAAAGTTTGCCAATTTAAAACAGAATTGCGATAAATCAATCCATTTCGAAGTTTACACGATCCATTTGTATATTTGAGTGAAAGGAGTTTCACCCTTATCATCAGAAAGTTTGAAAAAAAGACACTTTTATTCTACATATCTTTCGTAGTAAATTAGGTCACGAATCCTCTACAATTTTACTTCCTAAAAGTTTGAGATGTATTTCTTTATTGAAAGAACAGTTGTCAATTTCATTTAACAGTACTTTATACAATCAATTGTACGTTTTTATATATTTTCTGACAACTGTAAATATAATGGATGTTAGAAAAAAAACCCTAGCCTAAGTTTCAAATGATTGAATATAAGTTTAATCCTTGTAGTTATATCACCTTCAGCAGGAGATTATGCAATGTTTAATTAATAAAATACTCTGAATTAAGATATTGTTAATCTGAATTTAACAGTCTCATTACGGATTTGGAATTCAGAAGTTTTCATAATCCACAGCCTTAGTTAGATAACCATATTTGTATTTTCAGAGCTGTTTTATCCAATACTTTTTCGTTATGTATTTTGTAGAGTATGATACAAGTAAAAATCCATTAAAACATTTCCCGTATGTATAAATGATAACGGTACTTCCCTTAATCACTTTAAATGTAGTTTTAATCATCACTATCTCTAAAGTTATTAAGGAATAGATTTCACTGAGTGGGTGTAGATAAACGATAACAGTAATAAAAATTCTTCAAAAATTAATGATTTTGATAGGAAAGCACCATTTGTAATATCCTGAATGAAATTTCATTTTTTATGTTTGTGATATGTTTATTTTTATGCTACGAATGATGGCTACTATGGGTGTTGTGTACCATTATACAATCAATGCTCGTTTGTCTAAACCTTGGTATTACGGTTACTACTACTACTACTACGGTTCTACCAAATTTTGGTTATGAATAATAGTAGATTATTACGTAAGACGTGTAAGTTGATGATTATTGAGCGAAATATTGCCAACTTACACGTCGAGCGCAATATACTATTTTATCTCAAATAAGTATCCTTCGGAGTGATTGCTGATGACAAGCTGCGTCATTCTGACAGATTGTTTCTATCTGAAATTTTCTATCAATATCACAGTGTCTTAGCCAAATTATTAGTTTCAACTTCAGTCTCATTATTAGGTTGAAATGCATAATGGCGGAAAGCGTATGTGATTTGAAATACACAAATGAAAAACTATCGAAATAGACAGTAATAATGATAAGTTTACTAGTTTCTTGAAGATAAAGGTCCTTTATTGAAAGCGCTAAAACACTATTATAGTAATTTTCACGAGTTAGAGCAGTTGCGCCACTAAAATGAATACTGTCAGAGGACGCCGATTTTCTCAGATTGCGAAAAAGAACAGTATGACAACTGTCAAACTTCAGCTTCAGGGGTTATGTTTATATGTTTATTTTACACACCAACAAAATATCAGAAAATATGTGTTATGTCAAATGTTTAATGTCAGAAATGCTTGACAACACAGGACAGAATTGCCAACCTAAATCAGTTCTATCTGTATCCTTTCGTGCACAATATGCGGGTACTAAAAGTGGTAATGACACCAAGTTAGTTATGACGCAACTGCTCTGACTCGTGAAAATTGGTATAGTGAATATGTTTAAATTAAATTTTGAAACATTTTTTAAACATATTTCAACTTTAAAACAGACTTTCGTGGGATAATAAATAAGCTCCAAACGCTACATTATACCAGCACTAAGGCGCTGTTTGTAAATAGGCACAACTTTAAAGATTTCAAACTTAAACTATTTTGAAAGACCTAATGTCCACTTGATAGCACATTGAACCAACATCTTGAAATAAGAAACATATTCTTGAAATTGTCCCACTAAGGTCTTTTTTGAGAAATTTGTGCTCCAACATCTAAAAATATGGTCCTTTTGTAGGGATGATGTTTCAAAATGTCCCAACATCCAAAGTCCATTTGACAGAATATTCAACCAAAATTTTATAATAAGGAAGATATTCTTTGAATCATCCTAACATTTAATGTCTTTTGCACAGATTTTCCCCAAGATCTGGAAATAAGAGTTTTCTGGTAGCATGTTGAAACAGAAATCACTAATCCCGAAGGTCCTCACATTTTTATGTTTGCAGAATCTTTTAGTTGGACAGTTAACCTCATATTGTTTACAAGTGAAATATGAAAACGTGCGCATGCACACTAACCAGATTTTTAAGATTTTGTATCTCTTTGTACATACAGTTGTTACTTTTTTGTTTGTACATAATTGTACAGTTGTCTTCCATTTTGTTAACCAATGTACTTTGATACCATAAAATATTCTTAGTTTCACTTTAATGTGATTTTCTTCGTTTAATGCTTACAAGATATATATATTTAAACAGGTGAAAGGTATTTGGAAACATGTTAATGGTTCATACTGCCTTAAGGCAATGCCATAAAAATCACATAGGTACTTATTACAGGGAAATTCCATGAAAACCAATGACGTGCGCTACTTACTATGTAATAAAAAAAAAATTAAAAGGCCAAATCAAAAACGCATACCTGATTTGATAACGTATTTGTGTATGTTGACTTGCTTCTTGGTGTTGATTGGCAACTAGTTTTTACATGTCTGGCTTGTTTTCTTGGTTTAAGTGTTTTGTGTATTTGCATGTAAACCAGTTTGCTTGTTTCTTACATGTTTGGTGCATGGTCAGCTTCTTGTTTACATGTTAAATACCTTGCTTGGTTTCTTTAGTTTGGACGTTGGGTTGTTTGCGTGTATAACTGTTGTGGTTGCGTTTGTTGGATGATTGCCCGGTTTGTTTTTCCTAGTTTTTTTGTTTATTTTTGTTGTTTTGACTAGTTAGAGGTTCAGGTAGCGTTAAACATCCTACAAATGAAATTTTAAAACCAGTTATCGATGATGAAGATAACCAATTCATCATACTGGGATGAGTTGTTTGGTTTGTCATGCTAGTGTGTTCAGAATTGTAAGAAAACGTAAATACTACCCTTCCCATATCGAGATGATTCAAAATTTGTATGGGGAAACTGCGGAGAAAAAAAATAAAAATTTTTAAAAGAATTGAAAATAACTTCAAAGCTACAAAATTTGAGTATGGCAAACCTTTATAATTTGTATAGTCATCAAGTTTACTACGTGATGAAAGAATATAATACATGGTATTCTATTTAACATAAGCGTGGCATTACGGTTTGAATATGTTATTAAATAAGTGCCTCCTTATAAAATTCTAGATAACTGTAAATACATCAATACTTATTATTACTAATCTAAAATTTATAATGAAAATTGGATTTCGCTACATTTATTGGTTTCGAAGTTATTAATTTTTCTTAAAACTTTCCTTTTTCCGAAAAATCAAATCATCTCGGGAACTACAGTGATTACGTATAGAAAATGCTTAAGCAATTATTTTTTACACACAATCCAAAAATTCAATAAAAATATAATTTTGTTTCGCACCTGTTATATATATATATATATATATATATATATATATATATATATATATATATATATATATATACATATATACATACATACATACATACATACATACATACATCATACATACATACTTCTATCATCGTACATATAGTACGTACATATATCATATACGTATAATACATACTACATACATACATACATACATACATACATACATACATACATACATACATACATACATACATACATACATACATATACATACATACATACATACATACATACATACATACATACAGTTTTACTAGTCCTGAGTAATGTAATACTAGTTATCTCGGCGCGTTACGCCCCTTAATGAAAAAAAAAGATAGCGCAAAAACACTCCCTTTATCGAACACTTCTGGTATGCCAGATTTCATTAAAATTGGTTATGCTGTTTCCAGTTTTATCGATAACCCCCTACTTTTTAATATAAAAATGGACAACGTGATAACATACCCCGTTCACCAAAAGCCCACACATATCATTCCTTTTTCAATGGATAACGTAGAAACCTTCAACAAACATCCATTTTTATATATAAGATACTAGCCATCCCTGTGCCATGTGCTATATCTCTTAATGAATAAATTATAGAATTGACAACGCGAGAATACTCCCCGTATCTAAAATGCCCTATACCATATTGCATTAATTAAAACAAGTTCAATTGTTTACATTGTATCTCTTCACGTTTGTTCAGATAACGCTTTTGCTATATACCCAATTTTATTAAAGTCGCTTTTCCCAGTTTATCGATAACCCTTCGCACACTATTTCAAGTAAAAACATTGATAACGCAAAAAAAGTTTCATTGCGATCGCATTGATGGGTTAAGAACTCATGTAGGACAAAAAATAGCATTCATTTCTACCAGGTTGTTTCTGTTAATGAGTGGGTAGATAAGTTTGACTGTTGAAAAGCATGCTTTGGGATGAGAGAAAAGACCCTCATCCATTTTTTGTTACTAATATGCTTAAGTAAGCAATGGATACGGCGAAATGCTTTTTTCGTTAAATCGCTGTTTTTGAAAATTGTTTGTTACATTAATTAATAATCAGACTATAGTGGAATTCAACCCGAGTATGCAGTGTTGGTCTTATGACGAGGCGTGTCGGCGTTGCCAAACGTACCGACTCTAGTCATTATTAACATTATTCGCTTTTAATTTTTGTACATTAAGGGCCTGTTTACCAAAAGTCGAATTAAAGTTTTATTGTAATTAAGCCTTAATTCGACGTATTTTGTCCTAATAATTCAATTAATAAATTCTATACCAGTTTGAAGTAGGCAAGTGAATTAAGCGAAACTTGAATGGCAATTGTTTTAATATATAAAGTTTTCCTTCACATTTTTACATATTTACGGACATAATACATCTTAACACAGGTTCCCTTGTTCATCACTATCCTCGCAATCCTCGTCGTCAGAATCATCTCCCAAATTAATTATTATTGGATCTATGGCATCCATTAAATTATCTATCTTCCACATTTCTCTTCTACTTTTTCTATGTGCGTAACATAATTCTTCCAATTATCTGCAGTAACATTACTGTATGCTTTACTAATTAATTCTGGTACTTCTTCTTTACAGAAAGTTTTATTATTTCTTTTATAAATCCTTTAACTTGATTCCATACCATTTCTATGAATTTAATTGCAATTATATGGAGGTAGTCTTAAAATTATAACATTATATTTCGCCGCAATTATTATTTTTGGCAAACTAGGAATTAATGAATTTTCCAACCAATTTTCATACAACGGACCATCTATTTCCTCATGATAATCTCCACTGCTTCTTTTTGCTAAAAGAATTAATTCAGCGCCTTCCAAAAATCCACCAGTGTATCCAGCGTGAAGCAAAACAAAGCGGGGTCCTCTTTGGGTTAGAGGTTTAAGGCCTGTGGTTAATTGTTTTACAAAGGCATCACGGCGATTTTTGATTGTAGTATCTTTCCACACCATGTTTACTGTATCACCAAGATTTATCCACGATTCATTAGTATATATTAGATTTACCTCTTGTTTTTTAATTTGTCGCAAATAACGACGTCTCCAAGCGATTATGTCAGGTCTTTCAATTAAAATGTTGTCACGCCCTCTTTTCCCATATTCAAACCCCATATCAATAAGTAATCTTCTAAGTGTACTTTGAGAGAAATGCAATTCATTCTCACTGTTAATTTTTGTTAAAACACGGTTTATTGTTGGTGGTATATTCTCCAAAAAGGAATCATGTACATGTTTTCTAACTCTTGAGTGGGTACCTTCATCGTGCGTAACCAAGCGAGAATTTTTTTGGCTAACACGTCGCTTTCTTTTTTGAGGAACTAACAATTCACCCTCAGCATCTTCCTTACGAATTTTGAAAATTGTCCATTCCGATACGCCAGTTATATTTGCGACTATCCCCACAATTGTTGATACAGAATCACCATTGTTTAAATTAAAGTGGTACTTTAGCACATTTAAAATTACTCGTTTCACTTTAACATCCAACACTTCACCTTTTTTGAATTTAACAATATCTGATGGTTTGGCTTCCATGGTAAAGATTGTACTTACTGAATTTGATGACAAATAGTCATTACCTAAACTTTCTTAACAATGGGAGATGTTCATGGTGTTTTAATAGTTGCATTTGTGAAAGAAAATATTTCGCTTTCTATATAATACGTCAATGCATTTTTCTATAATTCGTTCAAAACTGGACATGTACGCATACGTCTATTCGTAAAATATGTCATTTTTTTACATGGCTCTTTTTTCATACTGTTGGAATTTTATTTTACGCATAACCTTTTGTGTTTTTACTTCACGCACTGTTTTTGGAAACTTAACTAACCTTCAAAATTGAAATTCTTTACGTTATATAAGCAGAAATTCTACAGGCACTTAAACACACTTACTAAAAAAGTAACTATTTTCTATTTACAATTATTATTGTCATAAGCAAGAAGAAAAGAAAATATGCAATAATTACAGAGCTACTGAACTGAGGGTGATCTGGCAACGCCGGACTGTGTTTTCCATTAACAATGCATTACCATAACAAGCTACACTGCATACTCGGGTTGAATTCCACTATAGTAAACAGTTTTAAGGTACGTACATTAAAAGTGTGCAAAAGATGTGCTCGATCGGTTCAAGAGGTTTTGCAAAAATTTATTTGTTGAATCAGTTTTTCCTAAAAATAAACAATTATTACGGCCTGGTCAGCCGATTTGGCAACTACGCTGTTCTTAATGTTGTCGCCTTGGAAAATATCTCATGTGGAACAACACACGACCTTCCAACCAACAAAATGGAAATTAAAAGAAATATAATGATTTTAATAACATTTTTTTTTAGAATAATTGCTACCTCTTATATAATTCATAAGTACATTACGAAAATAAGCAACACTGTAATAACAAAAAGCAGTAATCTATGTCAAACAGACAGATAAACATTATGTCAGATAGAGGTTAATAGATATCTAGATGTTAACTTAAAAAAAATTCTATAAAAATATCGATAATACATTTTCAATCGTATTTATTTAATTATTACACTTATTTCGCTTTGTATCATGAAACTTTGTACTGAAAGCTATGTAAAATTAAATTTTCTTTAAAAAGTATTTTTACACATTTTCTTATTAAATTAATCTTTATTGAAATATTGAAAAAACACTTAAATTCTACCTTATGAACTTTTTGTTGCTAAATTACGCGTCGCTTCAAAACATTGCACAGACGAAAATTAGTCTATATAATTAAGGTCTACAAAATAGTATTTCTATTATATTTGAAATACAGAAATATTTGATAAAATTCAAAAACAGGTCCTGATAAACCCGCTTTCCGACACAGAATTACATGAGTACACAGACACACGCGCCCGCACACACACACACACACACACACCACGCACGCACGCACGCACACACCACCACACCACACCATCACATACACCCACACCACGCACCCACCCACCACACACACACACCACCAGCACGCACGCACGCACGCACAGCACCGCCACACACACACACACGCACACGCACACACACACACACACACACACACACACACACACACACAACACCACACACACACACACACACGAAAGACAGACACACGCACGCATGCAAGCACTACGCACGTACACATTCAAGCACATCGCACCACGCACCACGCACGACACGCACACATGCACGCATACATACACACACACAGCACACACACACACACACACACATACACTCACACATACACACAAACACACGAGAAGACAGACGCACGCACACATGCAAGCACATGCGCACGCACACATTCAAGCACATGCGCACGCACACGCACCTGCGCATGCACACGCGCACGCGCGCACACGGACGCACGCACACACAAATACACCAACGCACCCAACACCCTCCCACTCCTACCCACATCCACATACACCCGCACACAACCCCACAGACATACACACACATGCGCGTGCGCGTATCACACACATCATATACCCACGCACGCACGACCACATCCACGCACGTACACACATAAAACCCATTTGGGTATTATTATGAACTTATTATAAACGCAAAATAGAAAAGAGTACATTAAAAGTCAGAACTATTGACTAGTTTCGGTAATTCTTTAATTTACCTGCGAAATTGTTGATTTTAGGTATATTAAATATTTCTTGAATTTAGCAAATAAATCATTTTTAGTGAAAAAAATTAACATTCTTAGTATACTCGTCCAAAAAGAGATATTTAACCGCCTATTGCATAATCTCCCATGCGAGAAGGCAAACATGGAATTATAGTTATAGTGCACGGTTTGCCATATGCGATATATTCGTGTCACGCATGGTGTTCCCATTCTGTTCTACGTTATACTCGTGACGCATGACGTGTTTGTAATTACTATCAGTGTTAAAATAAATGTAAGTTTTGTTCGTAAAAAATATAGTTAGGGCTCATAGGGTATAATATAAGATGTGTTGCCTTTGAAGTCATTTTGTGGATTTGTGTTATATAAAAAAAATCGCTAAGTGTAAACTTTATTTGTTCCAGTATATCACACGTAAACCATCTATAAGAGAAAAAAATCAAGTGGAAAAAAACAATTACTACGAAAAATTTAAAAGAAATTCTATTTCAAGGAAATGGATTATTAACCGAAAACATATTACAATTGGATAATCCTTATTCAAGTGCTTCTTTTATGAAGACTTTATTCGTGAAACTGTTAAGCAAACATGTACCTACTCAAGACAAATCCAAATCAACTGGAATGCCTTAGCATGGAAAAACGGTTTACGGGGCTATTGCTGGGGATGGCAATCGACAACCAAGAGATACTTGTCAGGACAAAGGCGAATACCCAAAGTTGCAAATATAATACCGGTCAATAGATTTGAAAGAATTTAGACAATGCTAGAAGCATTGATCAACCTAGGGATTCATGTTTGACTGTTCCATTTGAAGAAAATTTGTCGTGTGATGAGCAAATAATCTCTTTCGTTCGACACCCAAAACTTATAATCCCGGAAAGCCGCATACAGAATGTGGGTACTCTCTAGAGTATCAGGGTTCTACTACAATTTCGAACTCTTTGCTGAAAAAAATTGGTACATAGAGAATGAGCCAGATTTTGGAGTCTCTAGCAATGTAGTTGCTCGACTAAGCAGACAAATCCCACTTAACGTGCATCACAAACTATATTAAGATCATTGCTTATGGTCTTAGTTGTTTACTTAGAAAAAATAAAACTGTAACGGAAAGGAAATGAAAAAAAAATGGGAGGGGAAGCCTTATAGAACATACAGCAAAATTTGATGACGTGATGAAAAACAAAATACACCCATGCAGCACACAAAAGTTAAGAAACACCGAACGCATTTCAATAGCATCAGTGGTCGACTAGGACGAACTAAAGAAATTTATAATGTATATGCCATTCGTGAGTATCGTTACTTATCGAAATCGAAAGTTATGAAAGTTTAATGAGTTCTGAGTAGCCTAAATGTCCTTGAACGTCATTAGCATAACGTAACAGTCACGTCATTCCCTTGCGGGTAGGCAAAACAATCCCTGCCTCTTGTTTTCTTATCTATACACACTTCCCCAGGCTTCCGCAAGATTCATACATTGTCTCTGACATGCCCTATTATTTTTCTTGTCTTTCTATCATACATTCTACTGTATTAAGCCAAGTTTTACGGGGCCCACCAGTCCCCGCCTTACCTCTAGGTTCACTCACATAGATTTACTTTATTAATCTTGCGTTGTTCATTCCTTCGATGTGACCAAACCAACCTGGTGCACTGCTTTTATACGTATCTATGATCGTTTTTTCTTCGTCAGATTCCTACACTATTCATTCATTCTTCATCTTATCCCTTCTCGTTTTACCGCATGCGCTTTTCAAGAATTTCATGCCCATGGGATTTATTTTTCTTTCCTATTTTTTTTAACATACCCATCTCTAACTTCCATACGCTACATTATAGATTGCTCGTTTCGCAGTTATGCTAATGCTTTCGTTTTTCATTATCGTCCATATACTTTTGAATATTTTCCTTTTTTGCATTGACCCGTCGTCCAATCTCACCATCCACTGTGCCACCTCTAGTGAACATTCTACCCAGATATATCAACTCGACCACTTGTTCCACAATTTCATCATTTAGGGTAAATACTCTACTCTCCCGATTGAACACCACAATCTTTGTTTTGTTCACGTTTAACTTTAGGTCCATGCTCTCACAGACTATATCAAACTTCCTTAGGGCAGTTTATAGACATTCGCATTCTCACTTAATAAGACTGTCATCTGCATACACCAGAACTCGTACATTTACGTCACCAACCATTACACCATTTGTATCGATATATGCTTGCCTAACACATTTATCCACACATTACCCTATAAAAGTCGAAAACAAATGGTACCATCGTATTTTCTATCACATGGTTACTGGACAGATGTATCAAATCTCATCTCGGCCAGGGGATAAAATTGTTTCTTTACTTACTGTCAAGACAAATTTGGCACAACATTTATGCTATACTGGAATTCTCAATCCCGCAAAAAGAGAATACCCAAAAAAAGGAGAATTTAGAAACTTGGCCTAACGAATAAGTCCAAACTAATCCATTTTTGCACTAACCTGAATGGACTGAAGCTGGAGAACGTTGTGAAAAATTGGGACGTAAGGGGAAATCTAGGGTAAAATGCCAAAATTGTAAGGTACGCTTATGTTTTTACTTTAAAAGTAACAGTTTTGTTCAATTTCATTTAAATCGATAAATCAATTGGATCCAAACAGAAGCTACTCCTAAATCAAACTTTATTAGAGAAATTATCACATAATATCACTGTCTATCAACAATCCATAAAAGTATTTCTGAGTTGTTTCCCACCATTAAAAAGCTTTCCAATAAATTCACACAATAAAGGGTTAATAAATTATTTTAGTTAAATTTCGAGTATTCAATCTTTTCATCTCATTTAAAATGTTTACATAAAAGAAATTTCATTTTGTTGCGATTGAGTGTACGTCGTTTCATGCGCACTACAACGCTAGTGCGGCTGTAAAATAGCTTTATAGCTTAAAATGATTTATTATTTAAAAAAATGATAGTAACGATGAACCAGAAATCAGTGTACCAACAAATGAAGTATATTTAAATTTAATACTCGGCAAAACAAACATAACCAATCATAATTCAACATTAAATATTACATTATTAAAAATATTTACGGACAGTGAAACTGTTTATTTTTCATATTATGTTTAGCGTAGAAAAAATATTGTATGCAACTCGTGAAAAAAGTGTTAGACAAACGCTCGTCGCAAACGATTCCTCACTTGTTACATAGGTACCTATTTCTTGAAATTTATTTGCTGCTTATCTTGGTCTATTTTAGTATCATTAATCCTATTCTTATTGGTTATTGTCAACATTTACTAAAACCGTTACAATAAATGTGTCACATGGTCTTAATTAACATTGTTTTTGTTCGAGCTTTATAAAATTTGAAAAATGTTGACGTAACAAGTTCTTTTTGAATAAAAAATTATAAATAACTGTTATTTTATCATTAAGTAAAGATTGCTATCAGAAACTTCTATTTTACTACATTATGTATGTATTTACTAAATACATAATAAGTGTAGTTCAACCAGAAATTCCATTAATTACATAAATGTGGTTAATTAACATTATGACTCTTGCACTTAATACCTAACAGTGCAACAGGCTGCATTTTTTAATTAATGCCTAATTACCCTACCATTTTCTGCGTGTTTCTATTTGTGTAAAGTGTAAAGGAATATCAACAAATGATAATGTCAATGCAAGGTTATTAAGCGCGATAAAAATTTGATATAAATTTTATATAAAGTAAATTATGTCAAACTTTTACTGGGGCAATAGTTAATTTAATTTAAATGAATAGATTAATTAAATTTCCGGTTCTTTGTTTGCAAAAGTAAAATTACTTACATAGCACATGTCGCCACGAATGGTATAAATACCTTGATGATGATTATTGTACATATTTAATAAATTCACAAACCACAGTACCACTAAACAAACGAAGTTAAAAGTCCAATACAAGTAGCTAGAGGAGTATTATTACCGGCAACAAACTGTAAAGTTATGCAGTTCACATCCACAGGTATCACAGGTATATTGAATGACTACCATCGTTAACTGAGTCATACGCTTCACGGAAGGTGGTTCTTCGGAATTAAGTTTAAAATTTCCTTGAAAATGAAAGTGTTTTATTGAAAACGTCTAGGAATGTTGTTAAAGCTAGAAACGTTTAGAAGAACTAATGCATTTATATACCTCGAGACCTCGTATGAACTCGAACGCTCTCTTTAATTAAATTTAAGAAGAGGAGGGTTCTTGCTGGATTAGGTTGAGTAATATCACTGTACGAAATTATTTCTACTACAATTGAATATTTTTCTACATTACGTATTCATGAGTCATTGTACGTACACATTGAGATAACGGAATTTAATTCAAACCAAGTCAGATAACCTGCTAAATTAAATTGTTTGAAATTTTGTGTAGAATGACAAAAGTAATGTGCCGTTTCCTGTACGTATCATTATTTAGATAATGTTGTACTAGTATAACCATAATTATATTTCATTAGTTTTCCCACCATATGTTGTGATACAAACCCATGTTGATTGGGAAATTGCCTTCCTATTGCATTGTTATCGAGTCATTTGTTAATGATTTATTCGTAAGTAACCATGAAAACATTCTTTTAAATATTCTCAAGGTGTTTCCTTGCATTGAAAAGACATTTTAAGTGAGCATTCGATTAGTATTTTATAAACAGAAATTGATAAACAAATATTTTCAAATGGTCCGGAAAGTGGATATTTGAATATTTAAAAATTAAAAAAAAAATTGATACTCAAGAATTATATTAAAAGGTTATTTATACAACAGAGAACGTTCCTAGAATTTTTTTTATACTTGGAAAAATAGGATCGATCTTAAGTTATTCTTATTCGTGATCACGATGAATTTAAATAGGTTACAATTTCTTATATACGTGATTTCCAGTTTCATAGGTTTTACTACTAAATTTATTAATTTGGCCCAGTCCTTAAAGGGGCCCGGTCTCTGGGTCACAATACACATTTTTTTTATATATTAATTTATTAATATGAATTCACACGTTTTTGTGAGTCAGCACACTGAGAGAAATATTTTAATTACGTAAATCTGAGGTAAGTTTTGTGAAAATTTATTCGCGGCTAGATTACACTACACCACGATACAATTCTTCAGTTACCGTTTTTTATTTGTTTTATTTGTTGCGCTTGTGAATTTAGTCTCTATAATAGTTTATTGAGTATCAAGAACAGTAAGGGACGTTTACCGGTCGACGGCCGGAGACCGATACAACCCTTAATGTTCGTGATGCTCATACTGTTTTTTGCACGATTGTATTGAATTTACCACAATTGAAATTATTTAATTTCTGCTAAATAAACGAAAAATCAAAAGTGACGTGTTAAATAGAAATGTCCAAATTTTTTGTTCTTATTGTTGTGAAATATAGGTAAATACAGGGTGTGGCGCGAAGAATTTTGATTAAAAGTTATGGCGGATACAGTTATGTTAAAAATCTGAAATTACGAAGTTGTTGGTTTTGGATGAGGCTGAGTTCAAATATAATATTGTCCTGAATGTGGCACTTCGGGTTATACCGGAAGTAGACGTTAACTTTGTTATTTTAAATGGAACCTAATATTTTTTATTTTATTTTCGAATTCTACATGAAATTCTAAATAAAATTTGTGCACAATGTTCTATACCAAAAATGTAGTATTTTCGAGATATTTCGATTTTTTTAAAATTGTTGAACGGACTCGCCGTGTTTTTGCAGAAAGATATCCAAATCGACCAAATGCAACTGGTGATATTGTAAGAAGATTGCTTAAAAACTGCCGTCAGTTTGGTCAATTTAAGACAAAAATTAATAAAAATAAACCACTAGTGGACAGTTACATAAACGAAATTAATGTTTTGGGTTATTTTACGGCCTCTCCAAATACCTCCATTAGAGATTGTGAGAGAGATCTTACTTTGTCGACGAGAACAATTCATCGCATTTTAAAAAAACACAAATCGAAACCATTTTCATATCATTTGGTGCAACACTTACAATCATGTGATCTTCGTCGAAGGGTAGAATTCTGTGAATGGTTTTTAATGAAGACCCAAGAGGATGAAAACTTCATAAAAAAAGTTATATGGTGTGATGAAGCAAAGTTTAGCAAAAATGGATTATTTAATCGACATAATTCCCATTTTTGGTCTAATGAAAATCCACATATTACTAGAGAATGTTATTTCCAAGATAGTTGGAGTTTTAATGTTTTTTGTGCAATAAAAGACGATAAAAGTTTCGCATTAAAATTTTATGATGAAAATTTAAATGGTGCAAGATATTGCCACATTTTAGAAGAAGCCATACGACCGGCGTTACATACTTTAAGAAATGGAAAGGCGGCTTCAGCTTGGTATCAGCAAGATGGAGCACCTCCTTTGGGCCTGTTGCTCAGCATGTTTACGACATGTTTGATGATAGATAGATTGCCAATCAGGGTCTGTTATTTGGGGTTACATTACAAATCAGGTATTTTCCAAACCTGTTACGACAAAGGAAGATATGATGCAGAGAGTCTTACTTGCTTTTAATTCTCTAACACCCGACCATATTTCCAGAATTACAAGACATAACTTAATAAAAAGGATTCATAAATGTTTAGAAGTAGATGGTGCTAATTTTGAACACTTATTATAACACTTTATTTGTTTAATATTACATTTAGTTATGTTTGTTTGTAAGTTATCTAATTAAATTAATACAAAATACCTAGTCAACGTTTTTAATGATATCCACAATTAATAATCCTTACAGGCTATTGGTTACTTTTCAGAATTAATAACTTATGAAAAAATAACAAAATATTACATTAAATAATGGAAACCAAGACCTACCCTTTACTAATGTTGAAATAATTAAGTGTTGTTACGTTTTAACTAAGATAATGAAATATCTCAAAAGTGGTTGGATTTAGGTATAGGAATACTGATACCAAACGAATTGGCTTAAAAAATACATCGGAAAATGTAATAAAATATAGGGTGTTCTATTTAAAGTAAGCAACTTATAATGATTTAAATTGTGCATGTTGGCGGCTAAGTTTAAAACACCCTGTATGAAATATCAATGAGATGGATATATGGAGTTAACGGGCAAGCGCTTGTTGTTTACTTGGTTACAATTTCACATCACTAGCTTCGTTATTATTGGAGATATCGTTATTCAGTTTGGACTAGGATTTTTTCAACATTTTTAAAAAAATCGAAATATCTCAAAAATACTTCATTTTTGGTATAGGACATTGTGCACAAATTTTATCTAGAATTTCATGTAAAATTCGAAAAGAAAATAAAAAATATTAGGTTCCATTTAAAATAACAAAGTTGACATCTACTTGCGGTATAACCGGAAGTGCCACATTCAGGACAATATTATATTTGAACTCAGCGTCATCCAAAACTTACAGATTCGTAATTTCAGATTTTTAACATAACTGTATCCGCCATTACTTTTGATCAAAGCTCTTCGCGCCACACCCTGTATATAACTTTACGTTGGTAAGTAAAAGACGTCGGTAAGGAATATACGTACCGACGAGTTGGGCCTCGCAACCGGTAAACATCCTACTGTCTTGGAAACAGATATGGTAAATAAACGAAAAAGCTCAGTCGTGCAAAAAAGTATTTTGTGACTTCATACCGATCATATTATAAAAGGCAAGTTTGAAAATTATTGCTTTTTTTATAATTTATTAAATAGAAACTATAAAATAAACTCTCAAATTCGGAATACGATCCGATCCTTATCAAATTTTTCATACGGCCCGAGATCTACGAGATAAGAAACGTGCCGAATACTGTTTCGACAGAAACACTCGCATTCGGCGTCGCGTCCCCCCCTTTTGACATTGCCACGATCGCGTTTGCGAGGGATATAACAATTCGCCGACGGCCCGACGTGAGGGAGATGGCGGCGGGAGTTGTAGACGTGTGGTCGGAAGATTTCTCGTAGATTTTCTCGAGAACGGGATCTCAGAAATTACTTAAACTTAAACATCGATGGGGACCGTCGAGAACTGTATTACCCCGATAACGCCATGGCCGGTTGTCGCTTCGTTTCGGGGTACGAGGAGGTGAAGGGAGTTTTTTGTCAATTTCGATTGACTCAGCTGAATGAAAAGTTGCAAATGTGATCGTACGAAACGTACCGTTTGACTGTTTGGATTTTCATATAATGGAAATACGTTCACTATCGGGTTAGAATCGATTAAAGCTCGAAAATTGGATCGGATTTGAGCGAGTTACGAACTTTTTTAATGCGTTTTGAATGAGGAAAATTCACATGTCAATAAAAATGGAAAGAACAGGGGGAGGGGGCTTCCCCGCCCTCTTTCGATTCTGTTTCCAAATCGATTGATTTTGGTGCAAAAATGAACAAAATCGGCTCTGATTCTCTCTGACGGGTACCGGCTTCGAGTTATCACGACGTTTCGATTTTTTTTATTCACATAAATGGCCATAACTTTTGCACTTTTAAAGGCAGCGTTACCATTTCACAACTGAAGGACGTGTCCTAATGGGGTTTATTCCACTTTCGTATCATTT
>JARFJB010000135.1:2137500-2200000 GCA_036346205.1 Vesta saturnalis | reverse complement strand
GCAATGCGCCATAAAAACAGAAATTAGATAGAAATGTGAATATCTCGAAAACTATCACTCCAAAATATCGATAATGTTACATCAATGGAAAGGAAATTTAATTTCCTATCCGTTGATGTAAGAAAATATGGGTGGTTCTATTTAAAAAAATCGAGTTATCCATGTTTGAAAAAAATTATTTTCGGAGCGATAGAAATTATTGAATTCTAAACGCAAGATTTTTGGCAATGAATGAGAATGATGCGGTACCCTTTTCGGAAGTAAAAAACTCTACCGGTATCCGTCTTCGAAAGTTTTCGGAGACACTGCAAACGTCATTTTTTCTACAAAATCTCAAATAACTTAGAAGCAATGCGACGTAGACGCATAGTATGGTTATAAAGGTGACCTTTAACTTCAACGAGGAGTTTCCGGTATAACCGGAAGTCCGCCATGTCTTAAAATAATTTTAAAACGTGTAGTTTATGACTGTGGACAACTTTATATAAGACATTTTTTCGTATTTGTAATAGTAAGGAGTTATGGAGCAATCCGCTTAATGGGCCATATATATATATATATATATATATATATATATATATATATATATATATATATATATATATATATATATATATATATATATATGGATAGCGCTAATTAAATAGAAACTATAAAGTAAACTCTCAAATTCGGAATATGATCCAATCTTTAATAAAATTTTTCACACGGCCCGAATTTGACGAGATAAGAAACGTAGCGCATACCGTTTCGACGGGATAACTCGCATTCGGCCGTCGAATACCTCCCTTTCGAGATTGTCTCGATCGCGTTTGCGAGGGATATAAATAAAAATTCGCCAACAGCAAGACATGAGGGTCGAGAGTTCGCGAGCGACGGCGAAGGAGTGGAGAGTGTTTAGGGCGTCGTAACGTATAGTCGAAACTACCGTCGCACCACCGCGAGGGGATAGAATACACACATATGAGGGTGGAGGGGTGCTTTTCAGTCCACGCGCATAGATTCTGAGGATAGTCTACTTCACGCATCTCTTGATAACTTCGTTATTTTCTGACCAATTTTTTGGAAACTTTGCACCAATGTAGATCGACATCAAACCCTAAAACGGGATTTTCAACTTTATTGTATCCCCTACAGTTTACGAGTTATAGAGCCATCTTCCTTATCTCGCGCATCCGAGCTCTGAAATCTGAAATATAAGTTGTCTGGGACACCTTGATGGATAATCCGTCAAAAAACGTAAGTCGGCTTTTTGAGCCTCGAACTTGGAATGGAGCTAATATTTAAACTCAGGTTAGACGTGTTCTACTATGAGCCTGAAAAACAATACAACTTTAAAACTGATACTAAATAAAACCGTGCTATTCAATGAGAAAACAACGTGAACACCACAAATCGATCCAAACTACTCTTAAAATCATTTTTAGACCTTTTACAAACATTTTGGGTGTTAACCAACTTTGACCCATCTAACCTCAACCCCTTCCCAATCGCTCACAATGTGTATGTATATATATATATATATATATATATATATATATTTATATATATATATATATATATATATATATATATATATATATATATATATATACATATATATATATATATATATATATATATATATATATATATATATATATATATATATATATATATATAATGCTTAGTTGTTTTCGCTCAAATTCCTTAGAAATTCATGTGATCGATATATACTTTTTAAATTTGATATAAAAGGGTTTGCTCACCAAATTAGTTGAATATTTATTAATTTAGAATGTTTTTATAATTTACATTCTTTTCATTATAATCTACTATAATTTAGCAAGATGATATTTCGTTATATAAACAGTCAAATTTGAAATAAGTTTTTAAATATTATTTTTAATTTCAAAAAGTTTATTATTAAATATAAAAAGATAAATTCACTTTTTGATGCCCTACATTTTTAGGTTGGCATTTATGTGCGTCGAATTAATAATTATTAAAAATCCCAAAATTTAAAGTAACCATTTTGCCCAATAAAAAACATACCTTTAGGATAATTATGTACTTCTTTTGATTAACAGAATTATGTATGCATTATTAAGATTAACTTAAAATGGCACTGCAATGTAAAAATGTTTATTCGTTTTCATTACTTATTTAAATTTGAGTGTAAACATGCATATTTGTTTCCAATAAGTTTTTAACTGATTTTTCTTTTATTTCAAGCATCTGATTTTAATTGTAATTATGTTATTTTTGAAACAAATTTTGTTTATAATAAAGAAAATTGTAACAACCTTTTTTTTGTGGTTGTACAAAAAATACGTTAATCTAAAATCATTAATTTATTTGGCGTAAAATTAGAGTTTTTTTAATTATTTTCATGTAAAATTGAGAAACGCAACCTAAATTGCATTTCATAGAACATATCTTTTGTGTGTAATATTACATAAATAGTTTTAATTCTCTTAAAAAATTGGATTTATGTTATGTAACAGCGCAACGCAAGAAAACTTTTACACTTGAGTTATTCTGAAACTTTTTGTAATTCAGTTAATGCTGAATGTTAACAGCAATAAGAATGATTTTTAAATAATTTTTATATTCGTGCCATCAAGAAAATTTTGATGGTAGTTATTTTAATTCAGTATAGTTTAAACTAAGCATTTGTTTGATTTTTAGGCACCTTTTCACCACGTTTTAATTTTATCAAACACGTTAATTACACTTTAAATACTTAATTTTAAAGTATGCAATTTTCCAAGTATTTAATTTGTATACTTACTAATCTTAATGGCACGTATAAGTATACCTTAATCTATTATTAGTCTGAATGGCAAGTTTTACATGAGTTACCTTTACAACGCTAGAACTATATCCTGTTACAAATAAATTTGGCGATTTAATTTCAAGGAAATTTCTTAATGGATACTTAAGCTAGACATTAACTCACATCAAATTCTGCTTATAGTACCTGTACAGTTTGTAATAAAACAGTTAAAATAAATTTTTATATAGTTTAGTTTAAGACTTCTAACCTTTTCTCATTTTCAACAACCATTTATTTAATAAACTTATGTAACTTGTTATTTTTTTATTTCTATTAAATGTATTAAATGTTTTAGTATTCATTATTTAGGGTTTGTTATTTTCCTGGACAAAGATAACATGGCGCTCGAGAATTGATTATTTTTATTCATAATTTTTTGATGACAATTTTTGCCAGTAAGTGAAAATAATCCAGCAGAATCGAAACAACTAGCATTTCAGGTAGGTTAATTTAATTATTTATTAGAACTCTCCCTATCTCAATCTACCACTGAGTCAGAGGCACATTATTTAAACAACATTATTATGTTGTGTATATTTTAACAATTAGTATTTTTGTTACAAAATGTTTCATGTTATATTTAAAATTCTCAATTTCTTAATTTCATAGGAACTACATTTACATTTGCGCTACTGTACACGTTACCACTGATTGAAAAATATCGAAGAGAACCTTACGTTTTCAGTATGAATGTTACATTTGTTATTTTTGACATACATAACCTATTTGTATAGTACGTTCACAATTAATAATAGTTATTTATTATATAAGGGTCTTATTAGGCATATAAAACACGCAAGAAAATAAGTTAATTAAGTGTTTTATATGCTAATAAGACCCGAATGTAATATCCAAGTACAAAACAATTATAATGATATTATTTTTTATTCTTAGAAATTTATAATTTAAACTACTATTTATTTGTTTATAGAATATAGGAACACCTCAAAAAATTTGAACATATAGTTCAGTTAACTATATCAAATATTTGAGTAATTTAAAAAATTGAAGTTCAAGGTCTGAATGACATTTCGAGGGTCAACCACTTAAATTAGTTATTACTTATCAGGTTTTACTTGCAGAAAATATTATTTTGGCAGCATTGCATGTCAAACAGACAGTTTATTTTACAATTGTTGAATACTTTTCAGTATGTAATTTGACAACGTTTAAATTTTCACGAAATTTTTAGTTTCATAATGTTTTTGTAGTTTTGTACGTCAATATGAAATTTCATTTTAAAATAATTGAATACTTCCCAATATGTAATTTGACAACATTTCAATTTTCATAGCATTTTCAATTTTATAAATCTTATTTTGGTATGTCAAAAAAACAGTAAATGAAAATGTAATTTGGCAATAGATAAAATTCTTAATGAGAACTGTTCAAATCAAACATTTAGGTTAATAATGTTACCTTCTCGAATGTATAAGTTGGTACTTACATAAATATTATTTTGGTAACATTGCATATTAAAAAGTTGAATACTTTCAAAAATGTAATTTGGCAACATTTAAAATTCTGAATGACAACTGTTAAAGTCAAACATTTAAGTTAATAATGTTACCTACTTAAATGCATAAGCTGGTATTTACATTAGTATTATTTTGGTAGCATTGCCCGTCAAAAAGTTGAATGTTTCCAAAATATAGTTTGGCAACATTAAAATTTTTGATTGACAATTGGTTGTCAGGCATTGAGGTTAGGAATGTTACTTACTAAGATGTTTAAGTTGGAACTTACATTAATATCAATTTGATAACATTGCACATCAAAAAGTTGAATGCTTTCAAAAACATTGAGGTTAAAAATGTTACTTATTAGAATGTTTAAGTTGGTATTGTGGTAAATGTTAGTATAGTAACGTTAAACGTCAAAATGAGAGTTCTTATTACCGTTACTTAAAAATTACAAAATTAAACACTTCCCGCAAGTAAATTTCTTTTCTTTTGCAATTTTCAAATTTTTTCAATATTACATATTACATTCCAACCAAGTATATAATGCAAATAAAAACGACGACATATTCATTTTAATTATATTTTTTACATCTACACCGTTTTAAACAAAATATACCTTATTTTTGATAAAATAAAATAACCACAATCAAATTACGTTCAGATGTATTCTAAAACGTGTTGTGACTCTAGCATGATTTTAAATGCGTAGCATTTACATCTCTCGCTACCCATGGTGAAGATGATCCAATCCTACCTAACCAGTCGATGCTTCAGGACGAAACTACCCCACTGCAGGTCGCTTCCCATGAGAACCACCGCGGGAGTTCCTCAAGGCTCGATCTTCGCCCCTCCGCTTTTCAATCTTTATGTTTCAGATTTGCCGAAGACCGGCGGAACTACCCTAGCCACCTACGCGGACGATACGGCAGTCCTCGCCCAGTCACACAGCAACCACTGGGCGGGCAAGATCCTACAAAGAGCAGCGGACGACCTGGAAGGATGGTATTCCAAACGGCGCATCGGAATCAACCTCGAGAAAAGCACCGCGGTACTGTTCACCCAAAGACGCATGAGGCCCACAAGGAACATCTCCATGTTCGGCCAGGACATCCCATGGAGGGATTCCGTGAAGTACTCCGCTTAGACAGAAAGCTCCGATGGAACCAGCACGTCGCAGACAGAAGAGTTAAGGCCTCCGGCATCATCAACAAGATGTATCCGCTCATGGGGCGGAATAGCGTCCTAACGACCGACAACAAGATGTTGATCTACAAGTCGATCTTCTGCCCGATGCTGACCTACGCTTGCGAAGCATGGACATACGCCGCTCCCTCGACCATCAAGCGCCTTCCGACCATCCAGAACAAGTGTCTCCGGATCATCACCGACGCTCCCTGGTAGGTCAGGAACGACAGACTCCACAAAGACAAATGAAAACAATAAAAATAAAATTCGAGGTGTTCAAGGGTCTGGCTTGGGAGTGTGTACCAACAGGCAATTGCCTTTTACAATTAATAACCCGCGACACCCTATACCCATTCACCAGCCACCTCTAAACCATTATTAATATCAACAACAACCAACAATGCTAATTCGCACAAATACCAAAGTGAGAGAGCCCTGCACTGTCCTTTCATTTTAGCAAATTCAGCTTAATGAGTCCGCGTACGAATAAGATACCTTTACAAGACAATGTTTCGTATTTAATATGTTATCTAGACTGGTAAAACGATTTGCTGCGAGCTTTTAGTTATATAAAAATACATACTTACTCTAGAATAAATATTCCCTTAATTGATCACAGGCACAAATCGTTAACAGACGTGGTTTAACCCGAAAGAAAAGACAACTTAATGTTGGCGAATTCAAAAGAAAAATGTGCACGCAAGAATTATTTTAAAGGCAAACTGTTTACAATGAAGGTATTTAATTAACCCAAAAATCGATCTGGATCGATTGACAAGCTAACTCTAACAGCCTTTTTCCCCCGATTCAAACCTACTCCCCATAAACCAACCCCCGTCTTTCAAAAATAATAAAAAAAACAAGAAACAATAATTTATGTAGGAACCGTTTCATACTAATTATTGCACGACATCTTAATTTTAAAAATATGCATTCGTCTGTAGCAACCTTATATTTACGTGTCTCGAGTTTCCCAGTAACAAAGATATCGTTTCATCGCGGCTCGTCCGCCACAATTAATCATTAGATCAATGATATGTTTACATCTAGAGCGCGCATAAGAAAAATTCCAATGATTTCTTACGCCCCTTCAGTAAAGCATTTTTAAGTGCACCTGCCACTCACCCCCTAACACGTGTTTACATACATATTAGTTACAAACGATCCTACATTCCTTAGATAAAAATATATAAATAAAAATATTTTGAAAACATTAGTAAATTACGACGTATTATCAAGATATTAAAAACCCACTAATTATCTTTTCTATCGTGGTAACAATGGCGATTTGACAAACGTTTATTACAATAATAAAATTTTCGCGGTTCGCTACCCACAAACCTGAAAAACTTTCTATGAATTCCAACTATAATGAAAATAATGTAATCCCTTTACTATTGTATAAAATTTTGTATATTTAAATAACGCGAACACCGACAGATGTGTCAAACTTTAACCAGCTTCTGGAATTGCGTGATTTCGAGTTGATATAAGGGTTATTAATTACTGATTAAACCGTTGTTATTTTGACAAGTAGTAAGAAGTTGCTATGCTACCGAGCACCGTTTTGATTAAACCGTAATTAGTGTAATTTAAATATATTCACAGAGTTCATTCATTTCTATTCATCATTAGTGAAGGAATTTTGTTTGTCAAGGGGACCTGACACATTTATCTACCGTATCCGCCATCCGTCCGAATTAATTGAGCTTTAGGTACATCTTCTACCGCAAGATAGTATCCTGAATTTTATCCTCCACTGGGAAACCCGTCGCAGCCAGTTTGAAAAACCGTATACGTTCAGAAGTAGACTCAAAGATCGCCTGAACAGTAGCTTATCTTTGGGTGGCACCCGAATCTGTTTTCTGGCCTCTGGAGCGAACGACCGCTGTTCGCAATCGCCCAGGAGTGTCACATGTTAATAAAATACCGTAACTTTTTCAAGCAAGGTTAAATTTTTGTGTTGGACTTCGTTGAGGGCAAGATTCACTTACCACCACCGAAACCCGGTACACATACAATTATAAATTTTTGACATTAAAATGCATACCAAAACAATACATTAAGGTTAACTTAGTGAAACTAAACTACTTCAGGGTTACCAAATTAATAATCATTTTCCTTTAACTGTTACGTAATTGCTATTTAACTTGGATCCTGGTTACCAAGTTGATGCTGTATTTACTGACCTATCTAAGGCATTGGACAGAGTGGACCATCCCATCAAAATTAAGGTATTACGGAATACCACATAATATTGTACAGTAAGTTAAATCGTACCTCCCCAGTTGGCCTCAGTACGTTTGCTACAAAGGTCATGCATCGAAGGAACGTTTCGCTAAGTCTGGGGTACCCCAGGGTTCGGTGTTAGGACCTGTAATTTTTAATCTGGTTATTGACGAGGTTGTTGATTGTGTTAAGTCCGCAGAGATCCTACTTTATGCAAATGATCTAAGTAATTAGAAATGTTCAAGATGGGGTAGATCTCCAACAGGATTTAATGCAAATTAATAAATGGATGTCTTCTAATAAATTATCTTTTAATGTGTCGAAGTGCCACGTGTTAACCTTTGCCAGGGGAAGCCGCCATATAGTGCAATTTGATTACTGTATAAATGGCGAAATCCTAAATCGTGTAAGCGAAATTCGCGATCTAGGTGTTTTGTTTGACTATAAATTGACATTTACATCACATTATTCAAATGTGGTAAGAACGTGCTGTAGGTTCTACTTCGCCTCATCAACCTACTTCAAGCTGCACCTCTCACCAGATACCACCTCACCATGTATGCCATTCCAACGGGGTACTGGGAGAAATTACTCCAAAAAAACTGAACCAAAGCCTGATTGAATTCGCACCTGTCCTTGGAATAAGCAAGTTTGCTCAAAAACGGAAGAATAAAAGAACTGCTGTTGCAGTAGAGCTTACTAGTACAGCTTACAAAATAGACCTTCAGGAAAAAAGAAGAAGTCGCTACCAGAGAGCAAACGGAAACCAAAAGTGCCGAAACGAGATAAATCAGCCCTAGAAAAAGCAAGTGTTAAATTATTTTCAGGAACCAGAAATAAGGACCATAAAACAAAAACGCATGTCAGAGACCAGACACCCGAATCGACCGATTCAGATGATGAGAAAAGCCATGAAAAGCTGTGTGTGTATTGCAGTGAGAGTTACCTCAACTCCAAACCAAACGAAGGTTGGGTTCGGTGCCAAAGGTGTTCAAATGGGCACATGAGCAGTATGCGGGAGTTGAAGAAGACGCTGAGGAGTTTATTTGTGATTTTTGCTCACACATTTTCTAATTTGAGTTGAGACATTCATTCTTCTTCTTCTGTATTATAAATGTTTTGTAACTGTGGTTTCCTATTAGTGGAGTTGATCGGCATATTTCCACAGTTTATGCTTTTTGCGCACCGTTTCGGAAGCGGACTCTGCCTCCGTCATCAGGCACTTTACTCTCAGATTCGAACTTGGTACCTTTCACTTACTAGTCTGACACCTTTACCGCTGAGCCACTGAGTAACCCAATATATATTTTTAGAACTTATATATATATATATATATATATATATATATATATATATATATATATATATAACTTTTCGTGGTTGCGCAAAAGTTTATTGCGCATGTTGCGCCGTAACTTCTTGCGCAGGTGTATTGTGCTTAAGCTCTTCGCCCATTATTGGAATCCATGTGGGTTTTATTTCTACACTAGCTAGTGCAATGTATGTGGCTTCTTTGAGTTTCCGACGAGTTGTGTTCTCGTCCTTTGCCACTATCTGTATGTTATCCCATTGGATGTGGTGGTATTCGTTTCAGACATGTTCGAAATTCTTGATCTTTCTGTTTCGCCGTTGCGGACGTCGTTCTTACGTTCCTGCGTTCTCACTTTTAGTGGTCTACTGCTCTCTCCTATGTATGCTCTGCCGCATTCGCATGGTAGGTATATATATATATATATATATATATATATATATATATATATATATATATATATATATAACATACACACACACACACACACACACACACACACACACACACACACAACATTTCTTCAAATTGAACAATATATTTTGCTAGTGTTTTCAGTTTCGGATGAAAAAACACACTTGGTTCAGTTTTTTACATTGTTGTTGGTTTGTTTGTTAGTGCCTCTCACATGCCTGAGAAGGGTTGATTTATTGATATTGTACCTTCGAGCACTTGGCACTCGAGCAAATGTGGTAAGTAAAGCTGATCGTAATTTAGGATTTTTTATTAGGGAAGGAAAGACATTTAAATCGATATCCCCCTGGAAATTGGTATAAACTTCTCAGGTTAGGTCTAATTTGGAATATGCTTCCGTCGTGTGGAGTCCATCTTACGAAGTACATATAAATAATTTCGAAAAAGTACAAAAGAGATTTCTAATATATTTATTTTATAGAACAAATGGATTTTATTCGAATTTAACTCGTACCTCTCAGTTACTGGCTTCGTTTGATATGCCAAGTTTAACTACGCGAAGAAAAATTCTGCAGTTAAAATTTCTTTACAAAGTTGTTCGTGGTCATACTGACTGTGTAGAGTTGTTCAATCAAATTGGGATTGCCGTACAAACTTATTTTTGTCGTTCTCACATGCTTTTTCATGTTTCTTTCGCGCGTACTAATGTTTCAGTGTATTCACCCATTAACAGTATGTTGCGTCTGTATAATGAACCATCAACTGACTTAGCTATTTTTAATGATAATTTATAATCTTTTTTATTAAAGTACACACTTAGCCTACACTTAGTGTATTAATGGCACATCAATAGCTTGGTATGTAATAAATAATAAGGGTTTAAATTATTTGTCCGGGGAAGTATGTAGGCACAATTTGTAAATAGAATTTTTTGTTCGCCGATTCAGGGTTTGAATCTGTGGGATCTTTGTTTGCTGGAATTTTAATTTAGATGTGTTTGTACGTTCTAATGTATTACGTTGTTCCATATTCCACTACAGCTATTACATTTTACATGCTTCATTGGTCAAATAGTTGCTCAGAATATCATGAAACAGTTGGCAATTTCCACTTTCTTTGTCGTATAAAATTTGATGCTCAGTTAGTATTTTTTATGCTACGTCATAATTTAAAGCTAACTGAAATGAGGAAAAAGATGTTTAATTAAATACTACCCTTTTCATTACATAAAAAACTAGCGTGAGCTTTGCTCCACGCTATGGTCACAACACACCTCGATACCCGTTTACCATATTTACTTAAAAGTAAAATTTTTCTTAAAAAAATTTTCAATTGTTAAAAAATGCTGAAATTATGCTTTTTTTAGAAGAATAATTCGTCGTTCCGTGGAGATGTATACCGGGCAGATGCCCCTATACCTTCATCGGACTTTCATTTATTCATGGCATAGTATCTACATGTCATTTCATTCCTACCTAACTTAAAATACGTAAAACAACCAGGGACCAATAAGATGCAGAGCTCTGATCTCTCCCATTGATTTTTGTGTGTATATTTAAAAACGAAGTTTATTCAAAGTCGTATAACAATGAGGACGAATTACTGATGCAGTTATCGAAGCTGTTAATAAAATTACCCCGGAGATGATAAGGAACTCTTGTGATGCAGTGCTAACTCGATGCAGATGGTGTTTGCAGGAGAATGGAGGTTTATTCGAGCATTTGATTAATTAATAGTAAAATTCAGTATAATATTAAATTTTATTTTTGTTGTTTTTGTCACTTTTATTATTATGATTTATGTTAATAATCAATAATATTGTTCTCAATAGTTAGTTTAATTTGTAGATTAATTTTCATTTAATTAAAATACATAATATGTCAAGGTTGCTTTGATATAAATTTAATTGTGTAATTTGACACTTTCTCATTGGCAGATTATAAACATATGATATATGGTTGAAAAGCATTTTTATGAAGAATTCAAAATGCAAAAATCCAATATGGCGTCCATAAGAAAATCGAAAGTTGCGTGCATTATCTCAAAATCTAGTAGGCCTAGATTTGTTTCAAAATCATTTTGAAATCTCGCTATCTGTTACCCATCCTGCAAAAATCGTGGATGTATCTCTTGCAAGAAACAAGATATAGCGATTTTAGAAAACGCATATTTTCAGTTATCACCCTGTGTCTAGTAAATGGAAGGGATTTTTGACATGTAACCATGGTTACTTCTTGGGCATATAATGACGCAACTTTTCTCCATTTAACCATCTTCGTATCTCTAACGGTTTCCAATATCCCCATGCATTTCATCTTAAACTGACTGTATATATATATATATATATATATATATATATATATATATATATATATATATATATATATATATTAAACTTTTTCGTGGTTGCAAAAGTTTATTGCGCATGTCGCGCCGTAACTTCTTGCGTAGGTGTATTGTGCTTAAGCTCTTCACCCATTATTGGAATCATTGGTTTCATTTCTACACTAGCTTGGCTTATTGGATTTTCTGCTAGTGCGATGTACGTGGCTTCTTTGAGTTTCCGACGAGTTGTGTTCTCGTCCTTTTCCACTATCTGTATGTTATCCCATTGGATGTGGTGGTATTCGTTCCAGACATGTTCGGAAATTTTTGATCTTTCTGTTTCGCCGTTGCGGACGTCGTTCTTATGTTCCTGCGTTCTCACTTTTAGTGGTCTACTGCTCTATCCTCTGCCGCATTCGCATTTTTTCAAATTGAACAATATGTTTTGCTAGTGTTTTCAGTTTCGGATGAAAAAACACACTTGGTTCCCAGTTTTTTACATTGTTGTTGGTTTGTTTGTTAGTGCCTCTCACATGCCTGAGAAGGGTTGATTTATTGATATTGTACCTTCGAGCACTTGGCACTCGAGCAAATGTGGTAAGTAAGCTGATCGTAATTTAGGATTTTTGATTAGGCAAGGAAAGACATTTAAATCGATATCCCCCTGGAAATTGCTATAAACTTCTCAGGTTAGATCTAATTTGGGATATGCTTCCATCGTGTGGAGTCCATTTTACGAAGTACATATAAATAATTTCGAAAAAGTACAAAA
Organism: Vesta saturnalis; assembly: GCA_036346205.1. Taxonomy (NCBI): domain Eukaryota; kingdom Metazoa; phylum Arthropoda; class Insecta; order Coleoptera; family Lampyridae; genus Vesta; species Vesta saturnalis. Next base: position 2,187,485 of record JARFJB010000135.1, on the reverse strand, counting down.
GAGATTTCTAATATGTTTATTTTATAGAACAAATGGATTTTATTCGAATCTAACTCGTACCTCTCAGTTACTGGCTTTGTTTGATATGCCAAGTTTAACTACGCGAAGAAAAATTCTGCAGTTAAAATTTCTTTACAAAGTTGTTCGTGGTCATATTGACTGTGTAGAGTTGTTCAATCAAATTGGGATTGCCGTACAAACTTATTTTTGTCGTTCTCACATGCTTTTTCATGTTTCTTTCGCGCGTACTAATGTTTCAGTGTATTCACCCATTAACAGTATGTTGCGTCTGTATAATGAACCATCAACTGACTTAGCTATTTTTAATGATAATTTATAATCTTTTTTATTAAAGTACACACTTAGCCTACACTTAGTGTATTAATGGCACATCAATAGCTTGGTATGTAATAAATAATAAGGGTTTAAATTATTTGTCCGGGGAAGTATGTAGGCACAATTTGTAAATAGAATTTTTTGTTCGCCGATTCAGGGTTTGAATCTGTGGGATCTTTGTTTGCTGGAATTTTAATTTAGATGTGTTTGTACGTTCTAATGTATTACGTTGTTCCATATTCCACTACAGCTATTACATTTTACATGCTTCATTGGTCAAATAGTTGCTCAGAATATCATGAAACAGTTGGCAATTTCCACTTTCTTTGTCGTATAAAATTTGATGCTCAGTTAGTATTTTTTATGCTACGTCATAATTTAAAGCTAACTGAAATGAGGAAAAAGATGTTTAATTAAATACTACCCTTTTCATTACATAAAAAACTAGCGTGAGCTTTGCTCCACGCTATGGTCACAACACACCTCGATACCCGTTTACCATATTTACTTAAAAGTAAAATTTTTCTTAAAAAAATTTTCAATTGTTAAAAAATGCTGAAATTATGCTTTTTTTAGAAGAATAATTCGTCGTTCCGTGGAGATGTATACCGGGCAGATGCCCCCTATACCTTCATCGGACTTTCATTTATTCATGGCATAGTATCTACATGTCATTTCATTCCTACCTAACTTAAAATACGTAACAACAACAAGGCATATAACTACATGGTATATTTCATTTCACTCAACTCAGCACGACCTTCGGCGTCTTGTGCCTTGTCACGTCGTTGGTGTCGTAGTTCCATAATCCCTCGATGACGGGATTTGGATAGGCCGCTAGTACTGTCTCCTGATTGGCTGCGGCGGTTTTCATGAAGTCCATTAGGGTGACCAGGTGAATGTGTAACCGGAGAAAGAGAGGCACGGTATTTTTCGAACGCACTCAAACTTATATATCGGTCACGATGTTAGTGATCCATTTATAAACTACCCTTGTAAGGCTTTGTTTTGATGAGTTTTCTGATTTCAGTTTGCTGAAGTTGAATTATTTGCCTGCGAGCTGATTTCTCTTTGTATGTGCTTTATTACAATGTGACATGTATTTGGTATTTTAGCTGTCACTAAACAATTGAGTACTTTTAAATTCCTTGTCTGTTTTCTTTTGGTCCTCGTATTTACCTGTGCAATTTTGCTGTTGTATTTTATCTGTACCGTGATTTGTTTTATTATTTTATGTGTTTATTTACTTAAAGACCGGCATGATTGGTTTTTAAAAAGGGCCACATGTTTGGTGTTACGATTTTTATTATGATTTTTATTTTGGTTATTTATGACCCAATTTTGAGTGTGACTGCATGTGTTTTTTTATTATTGTGTTTCTGTGTAACCAAACTGCTATTTATTCATTTTCTCTTAATGTTAAAATTTTGTACGCACTTTAACCTGATTTAATGGTGTTTTGTTAAATATTTAACCCTTTCATTTTTTTTTGTGTTATTTGATTTGTTAATGTACCTGTGCAATTGCTTATTTATGAATAACGTGGGTTTTATTGGTGGTTCTTTACCACAATCGTATATATTAACGGGCTGAACCACCGCTGCGCCAAGTTCGTTGATTTTAATTTGAGTAGTATCATTTTTTTTAGCTGCCCCGCATGATGCAACCCTGTACCTCATCCAGACTATCTCCTTTAGATAGCATAACGTACCTAACACTTGATGGCCACTTCGTTTAATCAGATTTGAGATTTGCGAGTTATTAAATATCAGACTTGTAAATAAATTCTAATGTTTTAATTATTACCCGGAAAGTCAAAGTAAAGCAGGTAATTAATTTGAGTAATAGTGACAATATTGTCAGTCAAGTCAAGATAAATCACTTAGCTATTGCTTTTCCATTTAACATGTGCGTTTTAATACAAACTAAATTATTACTTATTAAGTTATAATTTCAGAATAACAAAAAGAAAACTTGCGTTTATATTAACTGTGTAATTATTTATAGTACTTAATAAGTTTTAGTTTCGGAATAAAAAAAAGAAAATTTCTATTTATAATTAACGGCAATCTCTTAGATCTTTTTTATTTTTGTTTCTCATAAATGGTTTTATTCTTAATCGCTAAACGTTAACATTATGTTTATTTGACGTTCATTATGAATCACCTCATCATTATTTATGTTACTTAATTTAATTCTTATCGATATTCAACGGTGAGTACTTAAGTAATTTACGGACTTAATTACGGTTTTTGATGGCGGAGTAAAAAGGAAAAAAAACTAATCTTCACATATAGTAATGATTAACATTTTGCAAAATGGATACACTTCTTGTAGTTTTGAAGTATAGAGCACGTATACACCATATTGGTTGTAGTCCCACCACTTAATTAGGAGCTCAACCCCATTTGTTCCATTAATCTTAGTATTTTTAAATTATAATTTTCATTTTAGAGAAGTGGAGGACGGAACGAAATAACATCGGAAATACAGTCTATCGATGGTGCAAGAGATTATTTGATAGATTCTACATTTAGTAGATGAATAATTTTAGTGAATTATGATAGTTTGTACAATTCGCCAATTGTGTATACATAAAACGGAAGCTTATATTTCAGATTAAACATTATATTTGATAAAGAGCTTTCTGTTGTAGTTGAAGGCATGTTTATTTAGTACATAAAGAATAAGTTATTAGATAATAACTTTGGATATGGTTTAATCCAGCAGTATGTTACATCAATCTTTATGCAATATACCTATAAGTTTAACAATAATATAGCTTACGACTTGTTATTTTGAAAATAGTTTAAATAAGTATCTAACTATTTTTGGTGCATTAACTATTTACAATGTTATTTATTATACACTGTTTCTGTAACTTTCTGTTATATTACAATAAAACTAACTTTAAATATGTTAATAATTTCATAAATGAGGTAGGTATGATATTCACAGTATTATAGAAGGCATATTACACATATTTTTAATTGTAATGCAACATTGTGGTATTACCTGCATGCACATTCTAATCGTAGTAGTAGTAAGAAGTTGACTTAAACAGCACAGTCATAAAACGTGGCAGAAGATTGAATTGACAATTCTGTGTAAAGCCTCAACTGCCACTACAACTTACTACATAGAATATATTGAAAGCAGTGTGTCGACTTTAAAACCCATATATGTATCTAAGCCATTTAATTCAGTGTTAAAAAGATAGTCCCGTATTGTAAACTGAACATTTTTTCAATAAATCTCAAAATACAAAAATCTATCAATACCACCATAAATTATAGTTTGTAGTAAATTTAAGTTTATTATTACTTCAGAACAATAACTTATGTTAATAAAATAAAACTTTATTCCATCGTTAACCATACAAAAAGTGAGGTTAATTTGTTTAATTTCAAGGCAACTAATAAAACCAGTGGCATCAACTAATTCTATCTATTTCAGTTCGAAATAACGTGGTAATTGAAATAAACCATACAATCCTGTAATACATTTATACTATAATTTATGTTTATAGGATCGTTCATTACAATATTAGGTACGTGTATAAAACGTGCAAAAGTCATAAGAATCGTAATGACTGGTAGTTACGTGTTACTCATACATCAATGTTCTTGTACTCTATAGGAGTAGAAAAAGCATAGTACACAACTCGGGTGATAAGTAGCCTGTTACGTACGAGTGTATTATTACGATCACGAACGAAATAATCATCACCACATTCGAAATCCTGGTGCACATTAAGAACATTTGTTAGGAAGTAGATACCTTATGGTGTTTGAAACGAAAATTAGCATTTTTGTGCCAGAGTGAATTGAGAGGTTTTTACTTTTGTTGTCACTTTTAAATTAATTCTTCAGTCGTATAATGATAATGCACATTGACAAAATACTTTGTGTTTTGTTGGAAATTTTTAATAATAGTAATAAATACTTATAATGACGTGAATTTTGTTCGGTGTTGTTTCGTTGTTTGGCTTGGAGTGTAATTAAAACAGGTACCATCGCGCTCAAAAAATATTGGTACAGCTTGTTACTGTAGATACTTCCAAAATTCAAATTTTGATGTAGATACATTTTTTGTATGTAAATCGGATATGTCATGATTTTGAAGTAGAAGTTAAGAATTTGTCAAACTGACAAATTTGAAGGCAGATAGTAAGGAGCGGCAAAACGTTTAAAGTTTCGAAAATTCTAATTTTTATGAAACTGTCACTTTGATATGTCATCCCACCATGGTCATAGCCTGTTAACTCAATTTATGGCAGTCAAACCAAATGAGAACTGCCAAATTTTGCTGTATACCAATTTTCACGAGTCAGAGCAGTTGTGTCATAACTAACTTCGTTTCATTACCACCTTTAGAACCCGCCTATTGTGCACGAGAGGATGCAGATGTAACTGATTTAGGTTGGCAATTCTGTCCGGTGTTGTCAAGTATTTCTGACGTTCATCATTTGATATAACACATTTATTCTGATATTTTGTTCACTTAAATTTTATTATTGTGATAAAATAAACATAACACCTGAAACTGAGATTTGATAGTTGTCAAACTGTTATTTTTCACAATCTAACAACATCGGCGTCTTCTGATAGTATTAATATTAGTGACGCAACTGCTATGACTCGTGAAAATTACTATACCAATATTTTTTGAGCGCAATGGTTATTTTTTTAATATCAAAGGGTTAACCTATCACCTAAACTATTGCAGAATGAGTAGGGGAGAGTTGCCTATATTGAACCGGCACATAAATTGAACCTCATAGCTATTTTATGCAAATTCGCATTCCCGCGCTTCCTATCGGTAGAATACAAAACTTTAGCATCGGCCGGCATGCAATCTCAGATATCATTAAGTTTGGCGCCATATAGTGGACTGAGTACCAGACATTGTTTTTGTAGTACTTCTGATGTACGTTTTTCACCACCTTACTTAGTGAATATTCTCCAAGCAGATAGCAGTAAGTGTTTTCCCTTTTGTAGACATTTATATCATATTCTTAGAAAGACTTTCCCATAATTGCGACTTAAAACAATTGTTCCTTAGAAAAGTGCGATTAGAAAAATAAAACGATACGCTGTTGCCTGTATTGAACCGATTCCGATTTCCTATATTCAACCGGTTCAATTTATGATATTTATTTCAGGGGATGTCTAAGCGGGGCAAGTATTGACTTGGACAAAAGCTGACATGGCTCTGGCTATCAGACCATACGAAGAAGACGAAGTAGGTTTAAATGAAAGTGCTCGAAGGTACAATATCAATAAATCAACGCTTCTCAGGCATGTGAGAGGCACTAACAAACAAGCCAACAACAATGTAAAAAACTGGAAACCAAGTGTGTTTTTTCATCCGAAACTGAAAACACTAGCAAAATATATTGTTCAATTTGAATACATCGCATCGAATACAAAGGAGAGAGCAGTAGACCACTGAAAGTGAGAACGTAGGAACATAATAACAACGTCCGCAAGGGCGAAACAGTAAGATCAAGAATTGCCGAACATGTCTGGAACAAAGACCACCACATCCAATGGGATAACATACAGATAGTGGCAAAGGACGAGAACACAACTCGTCGGAAACTCAAGAAAGCCACATACATCGCACTAGCAGAAAATCAATAAGCCAAGCTAGTGTAGAAATGAAACACATATGGATTCCAATAATGCGCGAAGAGCTTAAGCACAATACACCTGCGCAAGAAGTCACGGCGCAACATGCGCAATAAACTTCTGCGCAACCACGAAAAAGTTTAATATATATATATATATATATATATATATATATATATATATATATATATATATATAAGTTCTAAAAAATATATATTGGGTTACTCAGTGGCTCAGCGGTAAAGGTGTCAGACTAGTAAGTGAAAGGTACCAAGTTCGAATCTGAGAGTAGTCAAGTGCTTCGGAGAAAATTATATATAACATATGAATTCGACTCAAGCGCGAAAACAGTCCTCAGGACTAAGCCTGATGACGGAGGCAGAGTCCACTTCCGAAACGGCGCGCAAAAAGCATAAACTGTGGAAATATGCCGATCAACTCCACTAATAGAAAACCACAGTTACAAAACATTTATAATACAGAAGAAGAAGAATGAATGCCTCAACTCAAATTAGAAAATGTGTGAGCAAAAATCACAAATGAACTCCTCAGCGTCTTCTTCAACTCTCGCATACTGCTCATGTGCCCATTTTAAACACCTTTGGCACCGAACCCAACCTTCGTTTGGTTTGGAGTTGAGGTAACTATCATTGCGATACACACACAGCTTTTCATGGCTTTTCTCATCATCTGAATCGGTCGATTCGGGTGTCTGGTCTCTGACATGAGTTTTTGTTTTATGGTCCTTATTTATGGTTCCTGAAAATAATTTAACACTTGCTTTTTCTAGGGCTGATTTATCTCGTTTCGGCACTTTTGGTTTACGTTTGCTCTCTGGTAGCGGCTTCTTCTTTTTTCCTGAAGGTCTTTTTTGTAAGCTGTACTAGTAAGCTCTACTGCAACAGCAGTTCTTTTATTCTTCCGTTTTTGAGCAAACTTGCTTATTCCAGGGACAGGTGCGAATTCAGTCAGGCTTTGGTTCAGTTTTTTTGGAGTAATTTCTCCCAGTACCCCGTTGGAATGGCATACATGGTGAGGTGGTATCTGGTGAGAGGTGCAGATTGAAGTAGGTTGATGAGGCGAAGTAGAACCTATAGTACGTTCAATGTTACTGGGTTCTGGCAGGGTAACACCAACTTCTTGACTTTCATCTGGCAGTTCTACAGCAGTAGTGGCAGCAAATAGATGCACACTAAATCTATTTCGGTTAGAGGGCCATATTCCCGCTCCCATAAAAGCATTTTGGCTTATGCCTCCAGTAGCGACATTCTCATAAGTTCTACCTAACAACTCAACAACATTATAGACTGTTATCGGCTGCCCTACGTGAGCCCGCAACTATAAATCTTGTTCATGAATATAATAATTTTGCAGAGGTTTAAAAAATCCCACGTCGAGCGATTGTAACCGATGCGTCGTATGGCTAGGTAATTGTAAAAGATGGATGTGATGTTAACGAGCAACTCCAGATTCTTGATATGCATTGAATGTCCACCTGGTAACGTAATGATATGCTTGTCTTGACTTGATTTAACCCCTTCATGAAATGTTTAATCCATTTGTCAAACAGATCGCTATTGATATAGCCAGTATCTAAAATTTTAGCAAGACTTCCCGTTGGTGCAAGTTCCGATGCACAGCGCTTCCTTTTAAATATGAGCATGGATGGAATGTAAAGCCCTGCAGCGTTGCAACAACAAACCATATGGGTGTGGACACCTCTTTCTCCACTGGCGATTCTACTAACTTGCCGTTTTCCTTTTCGCGATACAACCTTTTGCATTTTCTTTTGAACGGTTGCGTAACCGGATTTATCAACATTGAATATTGTAATTTTATATTTGTCAATAAGGGTTTCTAGTATATCAAAAAACTGCATAACTTTCTCTCTCTCAAAACCTCGAGCTCTAACAAGTGTTGTGGACTCCGGTTGGCGAACTGATAGTTCTGAGTGTCTATGCATGAATCCATAGAACCATTGTTTTCCGGCGACTTTTTTTCTCGGTTGCACCGATGGGGCAATTTGTGCTTTTCTGCCAGGTGAAAAGGTAGTCGCCGTATATCTATTATGGTAAATACATAAAGCATTTCTGTCAACAACCACGCAATCCACGCGCCGAAGAGGACAGAGAGTCCTGAGCAGCGCACCACCAACACAACTCAATACATTATTACTATTTTATTGTATAATATAATATCTTTGTAATATGTATGGTATATATCTATGTATTGTTAATGTATCATAAAATTTTAATAAACTTTGTTGAACTTGAACTTGAGTAAAGCATTTCTGCAAATTGAACAATACATTTTGCTAGTCTTTTCAGTTTCGGATGAAAAAACACACTTGGTTCCCAGTTTTTTACATTGTTGTTGGGTTGTTTGTTAGTGCCTCTCACATGCCTGAGAAGGGTTGATTTATTGATATTGTAGCTTCGAGCACTTTCATTTAAACCTACTTCGTCTTCTTCGTATGCTCTGATAGCCAGAGCCATGTCAGCTTTGTCCAAGTCCATACTTGCCCCGCTTAGACATCTCCTGAAATAAATATCATAAATTGAACCGGTTGAATATAGGAAACCGGAATCGGTTCAATTCTGTTTCGCCCTTGCGGAGGTTGTTATTATGTTCCTGCGTTATAACTTTCAGTGGTCTACCACTCTCTTCTATGTATGCTCTGCCGCATTCGCATGGTAGTTCTAAAAAATATATATTGGATTACTCAGTGGCTCAGCGCTAAAGGTGTCAGACTAGTAAGTGAAAGGTACCAAGTTCGAATCTGTGAGTAGTCAAGTGCTTGGGAAAAATTATATATAACATATGATTTCGAGTCAAGTGCGAAAACAGTCCTTCTCAGGACTAAGCCTGATGACGGAAGCAGAGCCCGTTTCCGAAACGTCGCGATCAAAAAGCATAAACTGTGGAAATAGGCCAATCAACTCCACTAATTCATTCCTCTACCTGAGAATGATTGCTCCTTTTGTCATCTTGCCTAAAATATTTCTTAAGTTTCGTTGACCACTTAATAATCTATTTCTGTGTTATCCATATCGTTTAAGAGACAAAATAAAATAGTTTTTGTACGCTAAGGGTGTCTTTTTATAATAAGTTCAATTTAGGAACCAGATGGTTCAATTAAAGAGACCGATATCCTAAATTGAACTTTTACAGTTAAATATTTAAATATCAATTATACAATGAAATCATTTTATTTACTGCTCACAGAATCTTAATATGGTACTAAGTTTGTACCAGAATTTAATATAAAACATTTGCTTATTTTTGCAAGTTATAGTGATTTTTCCAAAAGTGGCTCAATATAGGCAACTCTCCCTACATATAAATATAAATCCGGTGCACAAAGGCGCAATGAACGGGAAGAAAGTCTGCGTAGCAAAATGAGCCAAAAGGTAATTTAATTTACACATAATATTAGTGGTGATAATATCAAAACTGAAATTGATAAAGCATATTATACAGGTGAATTAATATCTGACTAAGAAAGGTTCCTTATTGAGAATAAACCATGCCGATCGTGGAACCCTTTCCTAGAGACGATAAAGGCAGAAGTTTTCCGAGTTTCTTTTATTATAAGAGCAATAAGTCATGATTAAAAACGGAGCGTTTGTGGTTATGCTATTCGCCAATCTTGGGCAAATGTTGCTGTTAACTTTGTTGGTTGTTTGCCCATTTTAAAGACATCATGACGAACGGCTCTAATGACTGGATACATCCCCATCAAACAATTAATAGACATGAGGGGAAACTTAGCCATAATGGGTCCAGTGGTATTTTTGATTGGTGGAGGCTGAATAAAACGGTAGACCACGAAGTTGAGTCCAAAATTCGTTACGAAATATCTACATGGAGGCAACTTCTGGAATGCATTATTGAAGTTACTCGAACATTGACTTCCTGCAACATGCCGTTTAGGGAAAGTTTAAACTCTGCAAATCCTGAAATGTTTTCATCTATAATTAATTTGCTTGCAAAGTATAATCCAGTATTAAAAAATTTATTAGAAAATAAGACAAAAAATGCAATTACATATTTAAACCCAAGTATTCAAGATGAAAATAATCCGACTATTAGGTACTGCTATAGAAAACGAAATAATCAAGCAGATAAAAAATGCTACATTTTATTCAATAATAATAGATACTACTCAAAATGTTTCGAAAGTTGATCAGCTAAGTGCTATTGTCACAATTAAGTATGTTGAAAATAAACCACAGACATAGTAGCTAAGGAACTTTTCTTAAGGTTTGTTCCAGTTGGTCAAACTGGTGCAGATCTAACAAATACTATATTAGCAATCTTAAATGCAATGCATTGCCTTCCGAAAGCTTCGCGAACAAGCGACGCCGCTAATATAAATGCACACCCTAATGTACAGGGTGGCCAACTAAGAATGTGAGGTACTGTATCTGGGAAACTATACGTCGTAGAGGCTTTCGGAAGAAAAAGTTATTACTAAAACGGCCAATACAAAAACCTGGAAAATATTTTCATGTTTCTGAAATGGCCGCTAAATGATGCCTAAACAAGCTCTCGAAAACCGCATCTCGATGTCTTGTTTCTAACCTAAAATATCGGCCAAAGAAAACTTTATACGAAAATCCCTTAAATTTTTATTTTTTTTAACTATATTTTTCTGGAATTGTTTCTATTAGGAAGGTTTTTAATGCCCCCGTAAATGCTCTAAATGCTGACCATCATGCTCTATGCATTGCTGAAGCCGCTCATGACTAGACAAAACTGCAGCTTCAATTTCGGCTCTCGGTATGTTACGTATTGCGTTACGAATCTGGTTTTTCATATCTTCTCTAGTAGTAGGTTGAGTCCGAAACACGGTGTCCTTTAAGCGCCCCCATAAATAAAAATCGAGGCAAGTCAAGTCTGGCGATCGCGGAGGCCATGGAAACAGACTTCCTCTTCCAATCCACCGCTGTTGAAATACTGCATTAATATGCTCTCGCACATTAATAGCAAAATGCGCTGGTCAACCACCCATCTGCAAAAACAATGTTTGGCTTGTTTCCAGAGGCACATTTTCCAACAACAACGGTAATTTATTGGCTAAAAAGTCAAGAAATACATTGCCATTTAGGGGTTGCTCGAAAAAATATGACCCAATAATCCCGCCTCCCAGTATGCCACACCATACATTTAAACTCCAACGTCCTTGGCGCTGAACTTCACGCAACCAATGGGGATTTTCTGCAGACCAATATGCATGTTGTGCAGATTGACTCTCTCGTCACTACTGAAGGTGGCTTCATCCGTCCAAAGAATTTGAAGTAAAAATTCTCTATTTTCGCGTATCATGCCTAACATCCAATGGCAATAGTCTAACCTTCGATTAAAATCTTACTCTTTCAAGGCCTGATGCAAAACGACATGGTATTGGTGCATTCTTAAAGTAATTAAAAAAAGTTTAAACGAATACCTAAATATTTTGATGGCCATTAGTACTTATCTATGGTCCTTCAAAATATTTTGAACCGTTGTCCGTGATATGCCCAACTCAGTGGATAATGCTCTTGTTCTAACATGAGGATTTCCTTCAATATAGCCCAGTTCACGGTTAATATTTTCTTGTGTTCTTCCAATTCTTTGCCGTTGAAACGTAGGCCGAAAACTACCATTGTCTCGTAAGCTCGCCACTAATCGGGAAAAACTCTTACATCGCAAGGATGCCGATTTGGATATCGAGCCGCGTAAACTCTTTTAGCTACTGCGGCATTCTGAAGACATTCAAAATAAACCGCAAGCATATCAATAGCTTCATTATTCGTAAAACGCATTTTGAAAGCACAAAAATTTCTCAAACTAACGCGAAAGTATTGACAACTATTGACAATTTGAGGATTATGTATGTTTTGTTTAGGTATCTGTTTCCATTGCCTGCTTCTATTAATTATATTTTTCGTATATATCCATGGTAAATATGCATTTAAACAAACAAAAAATAGGCCTTTCGTAAAACTTTTAGCATTGCTTACTTGCCCGTACTAATTTCAAAAAGGGTGATTTTATTCTGGTGTATAAATTTACAAGAGGCCTCAGCAATGCATAGAGTGGTGGTCAGCATTTCGAGCATTTACGGGGGCATTAAAAACCTTTCTTCTTTAAATCGATCCTTTTTAGGGCCAGAACTTACATAATGGAAACAATTCCAGAAAGATATAGTTAAAAAAAATAAAAATTTAAAGGATTTTCGTATAAAGCTTTCTTTGGCCGATATTTTAGGTTAGAAACAAGATATCGAGACGCGGTTTTCGCCAGCTTGTTTGGCATCATTTAGCTACTTGTTCATGAAAAAAAGTCATACCAATGCATTTAATATCACATCACTTTTTTAGATTCAAGATTGCAGCTACGCCCCCTAGCGGCCATTGCAGAAACTTGAAAACATTTTCCAGGTTTTTGTATTGGCCGTTTTAGTAATAACTTTTTTTTTGCGCAAGCCTCTACCATGGATAGTTTCCCAGATACATTACCTCGCATTCTTAGTTGGCCACCCTGTACATTGCGCCGCTCATAATTTAAATTTAATTCTCAACGACTCTGTTAAGAATGTTGAGTAAATTAGGAATTTTTGTGAGTGTTTAGGTATTTTTGACACAGCCTAAAAAGGTGGACTCTTTTAGAAACAGTATTTAATTTAACAGAAAATATATAAGAATAACCTTGAAAAAAACTGCTCGATGTTCATCAAGACACGATACGTTATACGCGCTGTATCTCAGGAATGGATTATAGCACAGGTTCGGGAAAAAAATGTTTATAACAAAAGTGGCCTCGAGAAACGCCTGGAAATTATTTTCAGAATTGTAGGTCCACCGCTAGAGGGCGTACTTGACAGTTAAAATTTTAAAAAGCAAAATTTTTCAAAATTTACTCAATTAAGGGGCGTATTAAATATTATAATCAGATTTCTCAACAAATTCTGCATATTTTTTATTTGACACGTTTTATTCTATCTCTTCAAATAAGGAAAGATGGAACCTTGTTACGAAAAACGCCTTTAATTCAGGTTCTGTTGACCGATTTTAATAGACTTGATGTTTTTTGAAAGAGCTTTTATTAAACAATAGAAAATTTGTAAATTTGAAGCAATCTGATTAATAACATAAATGCTAGAGGTCGCTGTTTAATATTTTTAATATTGTGTTTTCTCTTTACGATTTTAAATGGAAGCATAAAATTTAAGTAGGTCTAAAAGTAGACTAAATTAGTAATAAAACAGTGAAAACTGCAAGTCGATATCTTTTCCTATCCTGAGATATGTAAGAAACAGGTAAATGGCGGGAATTGTTCATCCAACGTCTAGTAGGCTAGTTCGCCTTAACGGATATTATTAAATTTAGCCTGGATGAAAAGATCTTACATTGGTCTGCAGTAATTTAAACTGTTATCATACTAATAATAAAATACTTATCTTTTTTGGGATTTTTTAATGGTGTACTTTAAATTATACAATCTAAACGTTTCGATAACACTTACAGTTATCTTCGTCAGTAGTAATGTTTGTTAAAAATTGTTAAAGATATAGTAAACAATTTTGTCAAATTTGAAAAATTCAAACACAAACATAAGCCTGCTATTAGTATAACAGTTTGTGAAACATAAAGCCAACTATAAAAATTTTTAGTAAAGAATAACTAGGTCATAAAATTAAATATTATTAAACTGCCTCAAAGATGACAAACCAGAACACTCTCTACGACGAAAGCTAACAATGAAATTTGCCAGCCAAAAAACACATTTAACAAAATTTAATCGAGTTATGATGTAAGTGTAAAGTTGTGAAAAACTTCAATTTTAAAATGATAGAAGCATTCACAAATCCAAACATTACATCAAATAAAATAACCCATATAAATGGTATACATCCTAGTATTCAGTTTACCATGGAAAAAGAAACTAATGGAAGTTTACCATTTCTTGACATATTAATATCTAAAAATAATAATTCACTATCTTTTAAGGTTTACAGAAAGCCGACACACACTGATAGATACCTTCATAAATTATCCAACCACCATCCACGTCAAAAAATTAGTGTAATTAAATCTTTAGTAGATCGAGCAAAACGAATTTGTGACCCTGAATTTTTGAATGATGAATATAAATATTTAAGAAAATCCTTACAAGATAATGGATATTCACTTACAGATATTAATAATGTTATTACACCTTCCAGGCGTAACCTTAAAGAAAAACCAGTTCTTAACGTTGGTACTGCTTTTCTTCCTTTTATAGCTAATGTTACAAATAGAATTGAAAAATCCTAATCAAATATGGCATTAGGACTATTTTTAAACCTACAAGAAAAATTAAAGAACATTTAAGATCACCTAAAGATGTGTCAAACCCTTTATCATCTTCCGGAGTGTATAAGTTATCTTGTTCATGTGGAAAAGTATACATCGGGACCACAAAACGTAGCTTTGATACAAGACGCAAAGAACATATGAGATTTTGTAGATTGGGTCAACCAGAGAGGTCTGCTGTGGCTGACCATGCCCTGAATAATCTAAATCATGACATTCAATTTGACAATATGAAATATTGTCAAGACAAACTCATTATTATGTTCGTTTGCAACGTGAAGCTATTGAAATATATAAACACCCGAATAATTTTAATAGACAAGAAGAAAATCTCCGTTTAAATAGGTTTTGGCATCTTATAATTAAAAAGAGCATAATGATACGCCTTGATTTTAATTTGTTTTCAACTTTTGGTATGTCTAGGTTTTTGCTGTGTTTTTCCTAGACCTTGAAGCAAATGCTTTACCAATTATATGTTAAATTTCCACAGTACTATAATTTAACATAAGTAGTTGAAATTAAATTGAAATTCAAAATTACAAAGAACGTTCTGCATTGTACTTTTAATTGTTAATAACACTTCCAATTATTGATAAAGATATCTCTTTGTTAGATTTAACTGGGTTATTTTATTTGATGTAATGTTTGGATTTGTGAATGCTTCTATCATTTTAAAATTGAAGTTTTTCACAACTTTACACTTACATCATAACTCGATTAAATTTTGTTAAATGTGTTTTTTGGCTGGCAAATTTCATTGTTAGCTTTCGTCGTAGAGAGTGTTCTGGTTTGTCATCTTTGAGGCAGTTTAATAATATTTAATTTTATGACCTAGTTATTCTTTACTAAAAATTTTTATAGTTGGCTTTATGTTTCACAAACTGTTATACTAATAGCAGGCTTATGTTTATGTTTGAATTTTTCAAATTTGACAAAACATTACTACTGACGAAGATAACTGTAAGTGTTATCGAAACGTTTAGATTGTATAATTTAAAGTACACCATTAAAAAATCCCAAAAAAGATAAGTATTTTATTATGAGTGTTAATGGTGAAAGTTTACATTTTCATATGTTATCATACTAATGTTATGGCTCTCATCACATAAGTACAAAAAGTTGACTGTGATCATTAATAAATAAAGTGAGTGTACATCAGTACTAATATAAAAAAAATGCATACAAATTAAGTTTAAATCGAGTGCGATTCGCTCCCTCCTTTTTTAAAAAATTCTATTATAACAATGTAAGCCACTTTGCTTAAGATAATTAAATTGGTTTATTTTAATTTGACTCGGTCTAGCTCACTCGGGTACTAGCAAGACAGGGTTGGGTTCGCTTGGATAGAGTTTTGGCTAAACACAGTTCACACTAAATGATGAAGGTAAGGTTTTGATACTTATATTGACCTATTGCTTACAACGCTAAATATCTTAACTTAAGACTGAGATAAAATGGAAAATAAAATAAAATAGGTACAATGAGTACACAATGAATGTTCCCTGGGACGCCCGCTCTGGATGGACGCCCTTGGACGGCAGGTGGTCGGATCACTGGATCCTGAGACGTTTCTGTGTAAATTGGAATTAATATTACACTTATGTCTATTGGGTACTCGAGTTATAACAAAAAATCCTAACACTGATGACTCTTTATAAATTCTTAGGCCTGTCCTGTAAACGGAACCGTTTTGTAATTTTAATACTATTACATAAGTTGTGGGCAACGATCGCGCTTGCATTTGTGAAAAGGTCAGTTTCAAAATAATCAATAATTTAAAGTAACATTGGTGCGCATGACTATTCTCATACATGGTTTTGCTTTCAGACTGAATAGGTGTATTACTTTAAAGGGAGTTTTTATTAAATGAATTTTTATATTTGTATGATACAAAAATGTAATTCTTGCAGTTTACTACTGGCATACCGGCTTCGGTTGATTAATTACGTTAAGTTTTTAACTCTAATTATTAGGAAATAATAAATTTAATATTGAATGTTAACTAAATAACGACAGGAAAATGTTTTATGCATTAATTCGATTAGGCGTTTAATACGTACGAATTTCTTTACTTACACGAGTCTTATTCCAATTGTTTAGCTGGAAAACAACTAAGCTTATTATTTACACAAGACATTAACACTAGTGTGTTGGCATTAAATAACTATTTCAATTATTTAGAATAGAATAAACCAACGTTTAGAATTTACACTATTAACTCCCGTATTAAAAGGAAAGGATAACTAATAAGAGCGGGAGAACTAGCTCGTTAATGACAGGAATGGTTTTCTTACAGGACTTCGATGGAAAAGTATTGTTAGATCAAAACTAACGTGGCGCGAAATTATGACTAATTGCGATCGGTTTTTATTTACGTTTGAGGCGATTAAATATGTAAAGTACGGACCGGAACGCGTAACGTTTTGATTTTATGTAATTGGCAGATCTCTCGAAGCGGCTTCTGGAGCTAGCATTATATGCGGTTGCAGGCACTTCTGGTTTATTTATATTGCCTAGTGTGAGGCGTGGTTGTGTAATGTTGTGTAATAGATGTTTAGATGAAGGGCCATTTATAAGAATCTGGGGCTAACCCGCAGTGTGCTGTATAAATGTATCCTCCGGAACCTGGTAGAATTAAGGCGACGACCTTTCTTCCCAACGGAGTAAGACAAAGATGACTCCGGGCGTCAAAGCCCATCGTAACACCGTCCGATTTGTGTATTTTGTAATAATTGTTTGTGACAACTTCGGGATCTAAGCCAATCGTAATATCGGCTGATTTGTGTATCGTGTAGTATTTGTTTAATGTGCAATAAAACTCACGTGCTGTTAACCTTAGAACGCATCAACCAGCAACTTGATTATGTGGGGATGATTTGTAGAATTTCGATAAATGTAGTTTTACATAATTGTATTTTAAATGTGTGGTTTATAACGTTGAAAGGAAATGGTTTCGTTTTGAGAATTAAATTGTTATCATGAAATATAATATACGTGTTTTCGCCGTTGAAATTTATTTTACTTATCGTACTTATGTTGCAAGACTGCGATACGTTGAATAATTCCTGGTATCTTAGTAGTTGACCAGTTCATTTTAGGTAAAGTTGTTAATGAGGGTCATATAGAGGATTTACTTGAGTAATAGGACTTCTTATTGAAAAACAGAACGTTTTCAACTCTATTCTAGCTATCAGGTTTGTTTTTTTGCTTGGGAAATATCCATTGTGCAATTTTAGTATGGAAGTTTTTCTTAGTGTGGCGGTTAAAAGATGGCGTGGTTTTAGTGGGGCAACAGGCCGGAAGTTTGCCTACCTTCCACCCGTTGTTGACTGAAGATATCGTTAGGCAGTTAACCCCTTTTCACTGATTGTTGTGGATTATATATAGGATACGACCATCCCGGGGAAATTGTGTTGTTCGTGGGTTAATAATAACATTTTCGTTTCCATTATGGAAAAATTGTGTTTATTTTAGTGATTTCATAATTTTTGGAGTAAAATCCTGCTTAAGCGGATTGTGCTATTCTGTTGTTTTGGTAAATTTGTTTTCCATTGAGAAAGTACATCATCACAATTCACCCACAGCTTGTTCAGATAGACAAAAAGTTACTGTAAATATGCCGCTGCAATAAATTTTGTGTATATAAAGGACAAAGAATATTGTGTAAATAAATTGATGTTTCTGTAAATAAATTTAGGTGAAGCAGTTATTCTATTACCTGATCTTAGCTTAAATAATTTCGTTATTAAAATTTTCAAATATAAGTTAAAAGAGTCAGTTAGTCGAAGTTGAAGTAGAAACGTTGCCGGATCCTGCAGATTCTAGGTAGCGGACCGAGAAAATGTTATTATTGTAATAAACGTTTGTCAAATCGCCATTTTTACTGCGATAGAAAGATAATTAGTAAATTTTTAATATCTTGATATGTCGTAATTTGTTAATGTTTTCGGAATATTTTATTTGACGTTTTATGCAAGAAATGTGGGAATGTATGTAATTGATAGTTGAGTAAAGGTTGAACAGAAAAAGGAAACATATATTAGGGTGTTCTGCCGAAATTGGTGTGACGAATTGTTGAAAATTTCTATACGAGCGCTCTTGATGTAAAAATGTCACTGATTTAATAATTAATTACGGCGGAACATACGCAAATCCAAAGGGATCTTTGTTTGGCACGTTGAAACTTGAAACCTAAATGTAGGGCTTGTTACGGGCGAATGCATATTTTTAAAATTAAGATTTCGTCCAACAATTAATATGAAACTGTTCCAACGTAATGTTTCTTGTTATTTTATTACTTTTGAAATACAGGGGTGGTGTTTCGGGAGTAGATATAGTTAGTTTGAAATCGAAGGGGAAGCCAGTAGCGTTTGAAGGTTTGATTGATACGGATCGCTTTGTCGTGTACCTTTTAGAAAAACTAAAACGCTAATTCGTTCTTTTTTTTGTGTAGGTTTTAATGTAAGTTTTTCCAAAAATTAATCTATCATTAATAGTCGTTGTCTCGAGTGTAAACCGCGCACCTTAACTCGTCGTGTTGTGGTAAAGTGTTTAACAAAACGGAATATATTCAACTGTAAGTAGGCATTTTTAAATAAATTAAAGCTCGCAGCAAATAATACTACAAGCCTATGTAACGTATTAAAAATCGAGCATTGCTTTGTAAAGGTATCACATTCGTAAGCGGTCTCATTAAGTTAAAATCTGCTAAAACACAGTACACGACTCCCTCTCTCATCACTTGGATGAATTAGCGTGGACGAACGGGTACAGAATAAAGCTTGGTTATAATTGTAAATAGGCAATTGCCGAGTGTTTACGTACTCCCGGGTCGAGATGACCATTAAATACATCTAATGTTATTTTCATTGTTTTTATTGTTGTATAGATGAATATGTAACCTGAAAGAGGGACGCTGTATTTTTCTAACGTACTCAAACTAATATATCGGTCACGATGTTATGATCTATTTACAACTTACCTTTGTAAGGCTCTGTTTAATGAGTTTGTTGTCTTTGGTTCAGTCTACTTATTCCCAGGGGTAATTAGAGTTGTTTGCCTGCGAACGTATTTAGTAATTTATTGTAATTTTACGTATGTATTTTGTGTTTTATTAGCCACTAAACAATCCTGTATGTGTAAATTTCTCACTTATGTTTTGTTTGTCCTTACATTTTAACCTTTAACCTGATATAATTGTGTTTTTTTGTGTGTTATTCGATTTATTAATGTGTGCAATTACTTATCTATCAATGAAGTGGGTTTTATTGGTGGTTTATTTCCCGCAGTAGTACATTAACGGGCTCAACCACCATTGCGCAAAGCTCGTTGACTTTAATTTGAGTAGTTTCATTTTTGTTTACTTGCCCCACATCATACAACACTTACCTCATCCAGCATATCTAATTCAGATAGCACAACGTACTTACCACTAGAGACCACTTCGTTTGATCAGATTTTAGGTTTGAGGGTAATTAAACATCAGACTTGTAAATAAATTTTAATGTTTTAATTATTGCCAGGAAAGTCAAAGTAAGGCAGGCAACAAATTTGGATAATAGTAACATTATTGTCAGTAAAGTCAAGATAAATCACTTAGCAATTGTTTTGTTCTTAAATTTGCATTCTTGCGAATAAGTTCAAATTACACTTTTCAAAATTGGGTACGAGGGGGACTCGACAAATAGATTGAAGGTTCATTGGTATTTCTCGATCAATTAACGAAGGGTCCCGCGTACAAGAATTGCCTTGGTCGCTGTGAGACGGAAAGAAAGGCTTAGACTGAAAATTTTGTGGAAATCAAGGTAATTACTTTTTTGTATTTATTTTTGGTGATTTTAATGAAGTTGTATTTCTGTACTTGATTAAGCGGATAAACACGTTTTCTTTCATGTTTAGTCCTGTATAGATGCCCTTCAAGCGATTGATATAATTTTACCGAAGTGCATTCAATCGCTTGTCATAACATTACATATTGTGAGTTAATTAATTTTTTCAATTTCTCAAATTTATGTTTTCTACGTTATCATTATACCGATAAAATGGTAATTAAAATTCAGGCATAATGTTAGATGATCATGGGAATTATGAACCTTGCAATCTTCATCCCGACATTTATATTTAATATTTAAAATTTTAAGTGAGGACGATCGCGCTTTGCTTCCTACCGGAAAAAATGTATTTGTAATCTTGTAACATTTAATTGTGATTTTTGACCTCACAGTGCTAACATTATTTGCGATTCACACAAATTTAGAAGATAAAATAACTTCGATTACGTTCTTGCTACTAATCGTTTTAATAGTAAACTTTGAGTTACACGACCTTGAAGTGACGACGATTTCATTATTGCTATTTATGGTTTTGAGAAAAGTTGTTAACGTTAACACGGTTGGATTGTTTTTGCTAATTCTTCTATAAGATTTAGGATTTCACTAATAAGAATTAACGTAAAGTAGATTAGAATAAATAAAGTTGATGGCCTATCAGTTGGTCTTCTAAAACGCCATTAACGTAAAGCAGATTAGAGTAAATAAAGTTGACGACCTATCAGTTGGTCTTCTAACACACCATTTGATTTTGATTACGTGAAAATATGTTGAAGCTTCACAGGAAACGCCGGACCGAGGCTTTTATTTTACCGGTTTACCTGGTATATGCCACGTAAGGTAAGGAAGTTTTTGTTTATTTTGAACTTTGCTGTGAAATACTGGCATTTATGTGCTTAGATCCCGACATTTTTTATTAGAAATAAACAGGCACCCTTTGATTCATGACTTTCCCCATTTGTGACTTATTTAGGAATTACCCTATGTGTAAATATAATTTCACGCCAACCCCTAACCACTGAGCTTATCTGTTACAGCATCAGATCCAACTGCCAGTTTTTCCCGACAGTGCATAAATGATAGATAATATTATTCAGTAATAATCAGTGTAGTGTTTGTCAATTCGTAAAAAGCTGTTTGACATGAACTATCCTGCTGAAAAATGAACAGATATGATATGGGTACTGGGAGACAGCATGAAAAATTGTTTATTAGCACAAAGAATTTACAAAGAGAGATATCCAACGCGAAGATAACCCGAGAAACAACCAATCCGCAATAAGGTGGATTTCTTTGATTTTGTCCTTCTTGGAGACGAATCCACGATTCATAGAAATGGAATCGTGGATAGATATAATTTCCATTATTATTCAACAAGTAACCCCCATCAATTCATAGTCAAACTAGGTGGTACTTGAATATTCGGGATGGTGTAGGTAGTTGGAGATCACGTAATTGAACTACATGGACCACATACTTTCGATGGAATAGTGAATGGTTTGGTTTATTTATACTTTTTAGAAAATCATTTACCATTACTGTTTGCAAACATTCCTCTCAACGTTCGTCAAAGAATGTGGTTATTACACGATGGAGTTCCGGTACATCACATTAAATTAATTCATAATCATCTCAATACCCATTTTCCCGACAGAAGGATGGGAAGAGGAGGACCCATTGCATGGTCAGCTCGTTCACCATGGTTAAGTAAGATTGATTTCTTCATGTGGGGTTATGTGAAAAATCTTGTGTATCAAATATTTCCAACCACACAAGAAGACATGAAGAACAGAATGAGAGAAGCATTCGAGAGGATTAATGTAGAAATGTTCTTCAATCAAGTGAAGATCGACAGCAATGCGAGTATTCATGGTTTTAGTGGAGACTTTGAACGTTTATTAAGAAATTCATTAATTTTATACGAATTTTGTCTTAACAACTGATGTTTTAAATTTTTTATAACCATGTGTCATATTGTCATTTCCCATAACTTGTAATAACAGAAATTAAAAAAAAAACCCTTTCTGTTATTTTTAGCTATACGGAGTGCTTGATAGAAATTGAAGGACATTGAAGTATGGAGGAGATGAGCTTAATCTAAATTTGTAATAATACATAGGGTGTCTCATTTCAAAGAAAGTATGTTTGCTGCCCCCTGGTAATATTCAAACCCTTTTAATACGAAAATAACTTTATAAAGTGAAGCTTGAAGTTGCCTATAATGTTTGTAAATAACTTCATTTGATATCGTCTATAATAGCGGATATATCCTACTTCGACGCGCTAATGGCGTACCCTGTATGTAGCTATAGAAGGCTATGCAATCGAATTTGTGTGTGTGTGTGTGTGTGTGTGTGTGTGTGTGTGTGTGTGTGTGTGTGTGTGTGTGCTGTGCTGTGCGTGTGCGTTGCGTGTGCGTGTGCGTGTGCGTGTGCGTGTGCGTGTGGTGTGCGTGTGTGTCGTGTGCGTGTGCGTGTGCGTGTGCGTGTGCGTGTGGTGTGCGTGTGCGTGTGCGTGTGCGTGTGCGTGTGCGTGTGCGTGTGCGTGTGCATGTGCGTGTGCGTGTGCGTGTGCGTGAGCGTGTGCGTGTGTGTGTGCGTTTGCGTGTGCGTGTGCGTATGGGTGTGGGTGTGCGTGTGCGTGGGCGTGTGCGTGTGCGAGTGCGTGTGCGTGCGTGCGTGCGTCAGTGCGTGCGTGGGTGCGTGCGTGCGTGCGTGTATGCGTGCTAGCGTGCGTGTGTGCGTGTGTGCGCGTGCGTGCGTGCGTGCGTGTGTGAGTGTGAGTGTGAGTGTGTGTGAATGTGTGGATGTATGTTAGTGTCCACGACAACTCCAGAACGACAACACGGACGTACTTCAAGTTTCATGTTTAAGCCTGTTTTCATTTCTCGTCGAGCAGATTAGATTTTGGAAGAAGTTCAGCGGTTTATTAGGAGCAGTTCTTGGTGTTTACCAATTATTTCTGAAACAGATTTTCTTTCTAAAGTTTCTGAACACAGGATGCCCTATAACTAGCGCTTAAAATAAATCAAAAATGTGCCATAAACATATGTGTACAAATTCTTCCACCACAAAAACTTTTCAGTATTTTCCCAATCATTGGGAATCATTAAAAGTCTAACATTTGGTATATAAACTAAGCTTTAAGTGGTAAAACATATTTTCTAATCAAAAGTATAGTGTTTCAATCGTGAGCGTCTCAACCTAACTATTTTGTGTACAGTTTTTTTTACTATCACGATCTCAAATTAATAAAGTTTTGACTTTTCTCAAAAAAATAAATAAAATGGATTCTTGTTTCACTTTGCTACTATGCACAGTTTCCGAGTAAAGATTACGTTATCCGAATGAGTACTGGATAATTCTAATTTTCAAGCTGGCCCTGAAAACAAACAAATAAATAAATAAAACAATAATAAGCAGGGAGAACATTTGGGTATAGCCCTGAAACTGGACTGATAACTAAAAAATTTAGAATCCTAACTAACATGCTAAAATTAATATAAATTAAAGTAATTAAAACTTCCGACAAGATGGAAGACACGTGAAACGTGTTTAGGTTGGCAAATCTTGATCCCGAAGTATGTCATGCATGTCACTCTTACAAAATATGTCATATACCAGATGTGTCCAGTGGAAAACTTTGATGTGACCAAATTAGTGACTGTATTTTTGGCAATTTCACGTATTTAAGGGGCGTACATAGAATACTATCTTGATTATCTTCCATTTTCGTATTTTGTGACAGACTTTGGATAAAACAACAGGCGACTAGACCAAATTTTCACTTTTCAAATTAAGATATTACCAACCGCCGCAAAATCCCCAAAGCTACTAAAGTACAAATTTTTGTTTAAAAACGGCATAAGAAGGGCAAATTACAAAAAATAGCTTAAAACACGTGGTTCATAGGATCATGAAGCACTCATTCTTTAAAAATTTGTGGTTACTCATTTTTCTTAAACTTGAATTCGTCGTTCTAGCTTGGTCTTATGAAACTTGTTTTTTAATATACCATTTTGAATTTAAATGTGACAAATGTGTTATGATAAGGGAAGTTATTAAATAGAAAAGGATGGAAGTACCAATTTAGAGTAAAGTTTAGTGGCCGGAAATTTAAAAGTATCCCTATGAACGAAAGAATGAGGTGTTAAAATATGAACCGTTCATGGAATTAACATGTATGTTTAATAAAAATGGCATATTTCAAGGAATAGACGTTTTGTAAGATTGCTTTCTTTAGCTAATATTTTTTGACTGTCGAAGTCGAAAGGATGATTATTCTGTACAGAATGCGCTGCTAATTGACAGATTTATGGCCAGAAATCGTACCTTTTAGAAATTGAGAACTTTTCCCTATGTAGATGCTAGAGCATTTTGTGCACTTCATCGCGTTATAATGTTTGAAAATAAAGAAGATGTGCTTTGTCCTTTAAAAAAGAGAACAAGGAGCTAATGGTAATAAGAGGTTTATCTGCGATTATTACTTGAAAGGGTTATAATATGTGTTTAATTTGGGGAGTGACATAAGACCACTGCATACACTTTAATACCATGATTTTGAGTGGGTTGTGATGAATCGGTAAATGTTATAGGTGGTGTATTATTATGCAGTTGCAGGCAAGGTTTTCCTGAGAGAAAGGAATTTACCTAACCAGAGTTTTAGAATATGAGTTATTGACGAAAAGTCTCGATAATTTCCTTAGATTACTGGCGATGAAAGCGGTATCAGAGTAGCGAAAACTCTGTATTTCATATATAATTTAACTAACGACCAGAGTGTGTACCATTTTGGTGGCAATCGAATCTATTGCCGTTGCAAGTAGGATATCTGGAAAGGGCACCGCTCTCCTATCGTTCTCTACCTCTGCTGTAAATTGCATGTTTGAATCGTAACTCTTAAATATGTTTAAGGTATTCTCTATTTGGTCAACAGGTATGATGTATATTATATCATCTACATATTTCTTGATGAAGGAAGAACATAAATAAGGTCCCCATTAAGGAGAATTTGTTTGTAAACATTAGCTCAAAACAAATACCACAAGAAGTTACTAATTGCTGGGCGTTGGGTCTTAAGTTTACTATTCAACCTGCAACGGGCGTAATTCCCTTGTTGTTTACACCCCGCTACAAAGAATAATATTAGCGTTCCTTTACCACTTTTATAATGTCAAAATTGTTGAATAAAAATTTTCTATTGACGCTGAATGGGTTTAATTTATAAGGATATCATCTATGCTTTTAGTTTTAATTCGCTTGCTATTTCATTTCAGTTTGAATAAATGAACTGTAATTGCAAATTATTTTATTATTTATGTGCGCCAGCTAGCCCAAATGTTAAAAGAAATGGTCACTTTAACAATTATCAAAATTTATACTCAATTCGATTGTCTTATAATTTTGGATTTCTATTGAGTTTACTTCCTTCCGCATTTATATATTCATTACTTATATAAGCTTCTAATATTAATAGTCTAATAATAAAAATAAACCAAACGTTATACTTATTGAATTACTGAAATTCGCAGTGCAAAAACGTTTTGTTTACAACAACATTTAACACTCAAACCTTAAGTATTCTTAATACTAACATGCAACAAAAAAAAACCTTTATCAAAATTGAATGGAATGTTTTCCGTTCAATTTTGATCTTTATATTCAAGTTCATAGGAAATGAAACATATAAACGTTTCTTTATTTACACTATTGGAAATCGTACCTATCTGGTGTCTCGTTAAAAACCGATGGCGTAACTAAACGTGGTCAAGCCGATGACGAAATTTGGCCGTTGATGCAGTTGACGCCTTGTTTCTTTTGTTCCCACCATATCTTGTTTAACCCTTTTTTGTGGGTTAAGTCTATTGCACATTTCTTTCCAACACTGTTATGATTTTTGTAAATAATTGCTTGATTTATTTATAATAGTCAATTTTAAAGACAAACACCTTGCGAGACGAACTGCAGGCGAACTACCAACGGTCATGCTTTTAATTGTCGATATTTTCCTGTTACTTCGCTTTATATATCGATCTCTTACACTGGATCGATTGTCTTATGTTACATTTAATCGTTCAATACTTAAACACGATCTTGGAATACTTTCGATGCGCACAGAAAACGTGTTTTGTAATTATTGCGTAACCGTTAACGCGATTTTAATTTATTGAAGTATCTTTTTTATTTTCATCAACTTGATACTATTTGCACTGTGTTTACTTAGCCACTTATTATTTTAATAAGGAAGGTAATTTCACTTCTTCCCTATTATACACTAAATTATTCTGTTGGTGGTTTTCAACCAACTCAGATCGCTTACTTCAGGCGACTGTTTTGAAAACGGCACGTCATTATAACAGCGTCTCTCCCTCTACAAAACATTTACGTTTCCAATTAAATATACAAATAACGTAGTGAAGCAAATTCAGGACTTAATCTTAATATTAAACACATTCAAATACAAATTACCAATAACCATTTCTTTATCTAAAAAAACAAAATAATTAATGTGGTGTAACTTCGCGCGCAATTTAAAATTTTCAAAGGCACCCACTACAAACCACAACACAATAATTCTTCCATTTGCAATTATTTATGAGAAATAGAAAATATCATTTCATATGTACCTAAGAATCCTCATACCTAATCATGTGTGTGTAAGGATTACTAATATTGTCACTAATCATATTTTAAATTACCGTGCATTTAAATAACGCCATACTAATAATGGCTTCACAAATAATAAATTTCAGTTAACTATGTTTAAATTAAACACATATTAAACCCTTTCAAATAATAATCACAGATAAACCTCTTATTACCATTAGCTCTTTATTCTCTTCTTTGAAGGATAAAACACATCTTTTATTTTCAAACATTGTGTACGCGATAAATCATGTAAACTTCCCAATTTCTAAAAGGTAGATTTCTGGCCATATATGACATAAAATACAGAAGGTTGGGATGTCAATCATCAACTCATTCTGTAGAGAATAATCATCCGTTCCAATCCAAAAATATTAGCTAAAGAAAGAAAGAAATCTTACAAAACGTCTGTTGCTTGAAATGTGTCATGTAAATAATAATTAATATATAATAAATAATAAAGTTGACATTAGTAACCCGATATAATTATTTATTAAACATGTTGTTCCATAAACAGTCCATATTTTAACACCTCATTCCTTCATTCATGGGAATACTTTTATTAAATTTCCCGCCTTTTCAATTTCCCTAGTTTAATATATTTGTTACATTCAAATTCAAAGAGCACGTTTCTGTCTTATTTATAATATTTTAATTACTCTAATTTATATTAATTTTAGCATATCCAGTTAGGATATATAAAATCACAAAAACCACTCCTGGTACATATGGTGCATAATTAGTTTTTAAAAATGTTTATGTTTTAAATATTAATAAAAAGGTGCCATTCAATTGAAAACACTATTTTTGATTTTGAAATAGATGTAGCACTACTTGTAACTTGTAAAAGATGTTCACGAGTGCTTTTAATATAAAGGTGCTCCATTCAAAGCGCTGTATATAATGTATTCATTTTATCCGAGAATTTAAGTTAACCTTGTTTGAAATATATTCACACGTTTTACTTTATTTATTTATTTACACTATACCCCATTTTTGAATTTTTCTCGAGCAGTACAATGAATTACCTCGTATACACGTTGAACGTATTATGAGGGATGCTGAAGGTGCTATTGATCATACTTATGGAGTCCATTATGATACCAAAACTGATGAACGGACAGCTACTATTACTAGGTAATGAATGAATGAGTACTCATTGTAACCAATTATTGAAATCTAAGAATAAAGAAAATAATGTTTAATTTCTCTTTTTACTTCTATTACTAGTGGTAAAAATATTCCTAGTATACTTTAACCGTTTCAAGAATGCTGAAGGTGTAGTCATGAACTAGATTATGAAAAAATAATTTTCGAAAAACACTTAAATATATTGTTAATAAAAAATTTAACTCTTAACATGAAATAAAATGGATTATAATTCTCATAGGCTTGTGCTCAAATTTCTGGATACCACACCAAATATTTTTCAACCATATAATATAAATATAATTAGTAACTGACTAACACCCTTCATACTCCTCTTCTTTTATATGCAAAAAGAAGACAACCAAAGTCTTTTTTTTTAATTATACACCTTTTTCTAATCGAGAAAATATAAATAGTAACTGACTACACCCTTCGTATTTCTCTTCTTCTCCCTCTTCATCTTCACCGGTATTCCTAACTTCCCATTCCTTCAAATCTAGAGTGAACTTTTCTAGTTGTGCCGCACTTAATTTTTGTATTAAACAAGTCAAACAATATCGACCCATTAAATACTTTTTGCATAACTTTACGCCATTTCCATATTTCTTTCCAAGTGTTTTTGGGAAAACCGCTATCTGTATTTGAAAAACAGATACCTGTTGAAACGGTTATCTGTCTTTGGGAAACGGTTCCCGGGGAAACTACCTCATCCTGAGACAAGTCCTGGTGGTTAGGACAGTAGTAGTATGTAAATAAAACCTCACGTACTATAAGCATAATCTTTTTATTATTACAACAACCATCTAACCTTGCTATACGTTTGAGCATGGACAACAACCTTATCATTCTTCTTGTTTCCAAGAACTGATTCCATTCTTAGAATTGAGCAATAAGAACGCTTATTTGCTATTTCCAAAAATTTGGAATCACTTAACATTGACCTACTTTCACGAACTGCTTCTATTTTCAGAGTTCTAAGCATTGTAATATACCAGCAAAAGTTTACCTTGAATAGCTTGACTCTATTTAGCCAATACGAGAACCACTTAACCTTGAGATACTTTTAAGCATAAGCAACAACCTTCATATTTCCACGAACTGATTCTATGTTTAGATTTCTATGATTTGTAATATGACACTCTTCGGATCAATAAACTTTAACCAAGAACATGTATTTCTTAGGAATGTAATGTGATACGCCTTACGACACCAATAGATTTTTACCTGCAGAGGTTGGTTCAATTGAACCTCGGTTGAAGGTTAAGTCAAAATTTCAATGGCAATCTTTTGGTGGGGAATTTAAATCTAAAAATAGAATGTTCAGTCATCACATTATAATTCTTAGCAATCTTCAAAAAAGTAGAATTTTCAAGGTCAAAGTTCAGTGACCTGCGGGGTGTCATATTACAATTCTTAGAAATATAAAAATAGAATCAGTTTATGGGCACAAGAAAAATTACACGTTGTTGTCTATGCTAAAAAGTATGGTATATTACAATTCTTAGAAATCTACAAATAGAGTGCTCAATCTGAAAGAGTATTGAGCTGCGGTAGCTTTGAATGTGAAAACTTTATTTTCCAAAAACAGGGATCTGTTTGCTTCCCAACAGAGGTAATCGTTTTCTGAAGAGGTAGCCGTTTCCCCACAGAAAACAAGGCAAATAGCTAATTCACCGTGGCTGAACCAAGCTCTGCAAGGTCAAAATTTATTGGTATCATATTACAATTTCATAGAAATCAATTTTCAAGGTTAAAGTTAATTGATGTACAGGGGTATCATATTCTTAGAAATCTAAACACAGAATCAGCTCGTGAGGGGTATCATATTACATTTCTAAGAAATACATCTTCAAGGTTAAAGTTTATTGATCCGAAGTGTATCATATTACAATTCTTAGAAACCTAAACATAGAATCAGTTCATGGAAATATGAAGGTTTTGTTTATGCTAAAAGTAGGTCAAGGGTAAGTGGTTCTCGTATTGGCTAAATTGAGTCAAGCTATTCAAGTTAAATTCTTAGAAGGGGTTTATCAATTTAGTTTTGGAAATTCTGGCCCGTTCTCGAGAAAAATGACTTTTTGTGTTTGAAAAAAGTTAGGCTTATAAAAAGTAGGAAACCATGATTGAGTA
This sequence comes from Vesta saturnalis, assembly GCA_036346205.1. Taxonomy (NCBI): domain Eukaryota; kingdom Metazoa; phylum Arthropoda; class Insecta; order Coleoptera; family Lampyridae; genus Vesta; species Vesta saturnalis. The sequence continues at coordinate 2,157,426 of JARFJB010000135.1, read as the reverse complement.
AGGTTAGAATGCAAATTTTTAGTATAAAAGTCTTCATTGTGTGTGTGTGTGTGTTGTGTCGTGTCTGTCGTGCTGTGTCGTTGTCGTGTGTCGTGTCTGTCGTGTGTCGTTGTGTCTGTGTCTGTCTGTCGTTGTGTCTGTCGTGTGTCTGTCGTGCTGTGTGTGTCGTTGCTGTGTCTGTCGTCTGTCCGTCTGTCGTCTGTCGTCGTGTGTCTGTCTGTGTCCGTTCTGTCCGTTCTGTCGCGTCTGTCGTCTGTCGTCTGTCTCGTTGTCTGTCCGTCTGTCGTCGTCTGTCCGTCTGTCGTCTGTCTTGTCTGTCGCGTCTGTCCGTCTGTCCGTCTGTCCGTCTGTCCGTCTGTCCGTCTGTCCGTCGTCTGTCTGTATCTGTCTGTTGTCCGTTTGTCCGTTGTCCGTCGTGTCCGTCTGTCGTCTGTCCGTCTGTCGTCTGTTTGTTCGTCGTTCGTTGTTCTGTCGTGTGTCTGTTGTTGTCTGTCGTTGTCCGTGTGTCCGTGTGTGTCGTGTTGTGTGTGTCGTGTGTGTTGTCGTGTGGTGTGTGTCGTGTCGTGTGTGTGTGTGCGTGTGTGTGTGTGCGTGTGTGTGTGTGTGTGTGTGTGTGTGTGTGCGTGTGCGTGTGCGTGTGCGTGTGCGTGTGGTGTGTGTGCGTGTGCTGTGTGCTTGGTGTGCGTGTGCGTGTGGTGTGCGTGTGCGTGTGGTGGGTGGGTGGGCGTGACGTGACGGCGGGTGGTGCGTGCGTGTGTGTGTGTGTGGTGCGTGGGTGTGTGTGCAAGATTCAGTATACTGTTGATTAGCAGAAATGACGAAACTAGTACTAGACGTACGTAAGGTAGAAAGAGAAAGCAAAGAAAAAAAGTAGTAAATGTGAAGGAGCGAAATAGGCGATTGGAGACGTTAATAAAGCAAATAAAAGAAGTAAAACTCGATTTGGAGTGAGTGTATCGTGCCAACCACTCCATTTTTGTTAAGTTTATATATATATATATATATATATATATATATATATATATATATATATATATATATATATATATATATATATATATATATATATATATATATATATATATATATATATATATATATATATATATATATATATATATATATATATATATAATAATCTAAAATTTTATTGTAACATTTAGTTACATACTTGCAGCATTTTGTAATGGCTTCGAGCAGTAAGAGAACAAAATTATCCTTGAGCAAGAATAAAGCAATTATCTTGCACGATGTGTTGGTACGACCAGCTTCAACAGCAGCAAACAAACTCTCACTTAGAACCACTCCCAATGCAAGAATTTTATATCGGAAGTGGCTAAAGTGCAGATGCTAACGGAAGCCAATGATTCCCTAGCAAAAGTGTGCCAAAACATTAATGATACCCAAATGTGTGACATACGTTAGAGAATTTAGGTGTTTAAGCTGTAGTTTTTTTTTGTTAATTAGTTTTCGTTTATGTTTAAAATAGTTTTTTTTGTTAGGCTTAGATTTGTTTATAATAATAATATATAAATAATAAATTAATGTTCAATTGTTTTATGCTTTTCAAGTTCTGAAAATCTTTTTAAAATTCTATAAATTGGGGGGCTGGTTGAAAATATTTGCTGTGGTATACAGAAATTTGAACACAAACTTATCAGAATTATAATCCTTTTTATGGTAACATTTTATTGCATGTTAAGGGTTAAATTTTTTTTTCTATAACTGTTAAAAAGCGTTAATATTTTTATACTAATGTCGTAGTGCGAAATGTCAGTTTTTTTAATAGAAAACTATTTTTCACGTTGCCCATTGCAACACGCGCAAAATATTTTGCACACTAGGGTGCAAAATAAATTGCAAGAATCAATCACTTGAATAATAAAATACTCAAATGATACTTTTAACTTAACGAAAACTAACAAATACTAAACGGTGGAACTTGCTATTTCCTGTATATTTGGTGGTGTACAGGAAAAGTCGTAATCACTCACGAACAAAGTTTCAAAAGAAATTCTCAAATATAACAGTTATAGAAAAAACATTGTTTGTATCTCGTGGCAAAATTCATGTTTTATGGATTGAATTTTTGGACTCGTCAAGTCCCGGCCAAAAATTATGTGCTATTTACAAAGCACTCATTTTAATAACTATTTATTAACAATATATTTAAGTATTATGTTTTTGTTATGAACGAATAAGTTCAAAGGTGAATATGTAATTAATAACTAATATTAATTTTATTAAATACTTAAATAAAAAGTTTACCTCGAGTAGGATTTGAACCTACGACCTGTACTTTAAGTACTAACCAACTGCGCCATCAAGGTTCAAATCCCAATTGATGCAAACTTTGTCTTTATGTATGTAGAACTGATGTGAATTCTAAATATAATGAGATTACAATCATATTACTTATATTAATGGAATGTGAGCCTGCAATATCGCAAGGATTCACTCATACCAAAGCAATTATATAATAATATAAGTAATTTGATTGTAATCTCATTATATTTAGAATTCACATCAGTTCTACATACATAAAGACAAAGTTTGTATCAATTGGGGCTTGAACCTTGATGGCGCAGTTGGTTAGCGCGGTAATCTAGCAAAGTACAGGTCGTAGGTTCAAATCCTACTCGAGGTAAAATTTTTATTTATGTATTTAATAAAATTAATATTAATTTTTAATATATTTAATTGTTTTTCGAAAATTATTTTTTTCGTAATATAGTTCATTACTTCACCTTTAGCTTTCTTGAAACGGTTAAAGGATCCTAGGAATATTTTTACCACAAGTAATAGAAGCAAAAACAGAAATTAAATATTTTTTCTTTATTCTAACATTTCAATAATTAGATACAATAGATACTCATTCATTCATTATCTAGAAAATAGTAGCCATAAATTGTCTAGTATCTGTAACACATTTTCAACAAATTCAATGTTAATAGCAGTAAAAGAGAAATTACAAAAAAAACGAACAAACATCTAAATGTTTGAAGCATGTTTTACGCGTTAATCAAAATTTTATCACACATTATCATAAAAAATTATTACAACCACTTCACAATTTTTTTATTTTTATACATATCCAAAATTAAAAAACTACAGAGAAATTACAAAAAAAAATCATGTCATAAATTTTTCCTTGAATTCTTAATTTTTTTTCATTATATGTGACAACACTACATATTCAAATTAAAAAAAAACTACTGAGAAATTACAAAAAAACATCTAAAATGTATGAAGCATGTTTTTGTAAGTTAATTTATTTTATCTATAAAATTATTACATTCACTTCACAAAAAAAAAGAAACTACCTTACACATCTCACTTGTCTAGTGTTTGTAACACGTTTTCGGAATTTCTTATATTCCGTTTTATTTTATTTGTTATTTGTATCTTCTGCTAATTAGACACTTAGGTGCTCAACACGAGACACTGCTGACACTTCACTTTGTATATATATATATATATATATATATATATATATATATATATATATATATATATACGTTTATAATTTGTCGCAACCACTTAACATTTTTAATTTTAAACTGTCCCTAGGTACTGGAAATATGTGTTCCGGCTTCCTCCTCAGCGATTAGCGTCAAATTTTTCCCTCCATATTGTACTGGAGTTGCTATGATAGTCATTGCGGGCGTAATGCTGAAATAATAATAATAATAAAAATAATGGAATAATCAGCAAATGAAAACTAATTTAAGTAACGTATACTTACTTTTCAATATAGCGAGATAAATCATCCTCAACATCGCTATCTCTGATAGAGATAATTGGAATATTTTCAATTGAAGGTATTGGTAGCTGCTGCCGGCTCGAACATGGCACCAAGATATCATGTAATATATTACATTTCTTCTCGAATATTACCATAATGAATGAAACTTTAACACTATATACCTGAAAAATCTGTTAACGTTACAAAAAAAGGGGGATATCAAGCGTTTACTTCTGCAAACGTATATACAAAAAATAATCAATTCAAAGCGCGCGGCAAATATTCAACGAGTGTAAATAAATTAAGTAAAACGTGTGAATTTATTTCAAACAATGTTAACTTATATTCTCGGGTAAAAGTAATAAATTATATATAGCGCTTTAAATGGAACACCTTCATATTAAAAGCAGTCGTGAACATTTACTTCTATTAAAAAATCAAAAAACTGTTTTTCAATTGAATGGCACCTTTTTATTAATATTTAGAACACTAGTATTTTTAAAAACTAATTATGCACATGATTTTCAAATTGAATGGTAGCTTTTTATTGATGTTTAAGAACATAAACACGTGAAAGAGATTGGTTTCTCAATTTTAAAACGCATTAGCATATTTTTATAGGTCAAGTACTCGACCTGCAACAAAGTAATCCTAATTACCCTGACGCTGCGTTTTTTTTTCTCAAAAATACTGCGAAACACGCACGTACACATTATAATTGTAAATATTAATGCGTTATTGGTTACATAATTTTCTAACGAATAAATAATAATAAAATAAAAGAAGTATATGGATGGAAACATTTTTTAGTATTAAAATGATTTACTTGTAAACAAGTTGTAAATAAACAAAGAAGTAAACGTATGAATATACTATTTCAAACAAAGGTTAAGTTAAAGTCTCGGTAAAGGAAACTTTATTTATAGAAATACATCAGTTTATGATACATTTTTAAAAGAATAGTTTCATAAAAAAAAATATAAAACGTTTTTTGTACTAACGTGAAAATCAACAAATCGTTGAAGCTAAACTTGTTTGTAGACCTACATCAGTTTACGACACATTCATTAAAAGAAGTTTCATTTAAAAAAAAAATGTAAAACTTTTTTTTGTGTATGTACTAGCGTGACATCAGCGAACGTCCAAAATGTATAAAGCTCTTGCATTCGTAGTGAGATACGAATAAAGTATTTCATTGTATTTCACCTTTCATACTCTAAATGAAACGTAATTATGTATGAATGTAGAACAATCCGTCGTATTTGTACAATATTTTCTATAAAGTGCAAATTTTATACATAAAAACCTTTTTTTTATTTCCAACAAACAAAAAATTTTCGAGGGAATAAAATCGTGTATTAATAAATTCAAAGGTTTTTTTTTTGTTCGATAACATTCAGAGTAAATTATACCCCAAAATAATTTTAAGTATGGCCCTCTTGTAGGAATTATAAAAACAATCCAGATAAAAATTTTTATTTCAAACTAATTTCACACCCCCTGCTTGCTAAGCTGAAGGTCCTTTATTTCTCTCTTTATTTCATAACATTCCAAATCCAGTTTTATTTCTTTTAATGTCTTTAGTAAATCCTCCAACCTCTTCTTTCTCTCATCAATACTTTCTTTTCTTATCATACTTACAACTACTACTTTCATTTCAGCTAATTCTGATTTACTGAATCGTGCACCCGCCTTTTATTATACATATTGTGTGTGTATCCTTAAAAACAACCAACCTTGAAACATCCTTGTTTCCCCCACCATGAACTGATTCTATTTTTAGATTTCTAAGAATTGCAATATGATGACCTTGACATAGCTATTTTTAGATCACCTTGAACAGCTCCAAAAATTTCCCGCCAAAAATTTTAACTTTATCCTCTGATTCTATTTTTTAATTTTTAAGAATTGAAATATGATGATGATGACCTTGACATGAACTGATCCTATTTTTAGATTTCTAAGAATTGCATCTAATTTTAGATCACCTAGAACAGCTCCAAAATTTCCCTCCAAAAGTTTGAACTGGCTCCAAGAGCTCCAAACATTCTTTCTCTCACTCCAGATGACCTTGACATGAACTGATATTATTTTTAGATCTCTAAGAATTTAAATATGATGATCTTGACATATCTATTTTTAGATCACCTTGAAAAGCTTCGAAAATGTCCCACCAAAAGTTTGGATTGGCTCCAAGAACGCCAAACATTATCTCTCTATCTCACTCCAGATGACCTTGACATGAACTGATTCTATTTTTAGATTTCTAAGAATTGCAATACGATGACATTGACATATCTATTTTTAGATCAACTTGAACAGCTCCAAAAGTTTGAACTGGCTCCAAGAGGTCCAAACATTCTCCCTTACTCCAAACATTCTCTCTCTCACTCGCACACTTACGATTTACATGAAAATTCGCGAAATTCTCCATATACAATGCAATAGGTGAGTGACCTTGAACTGGTGCAGCACCTACTCTATATCACTGCTGAGGACCTACGTACAAACTGGAATTACTTTTTACCAAACTAACGCTTGCACCAAAAAAGTCTTTGGTGTTGTTGCTGTTTAACTGCATTAAAGCTTCTCGAACTTCCACAGGTGACACCAGAGAAAATTTAAATTTAAATTTTGGCACCACATATTTTAGAGGGAGATTATTAAAATTGTTCGCTGATATATTGTGACAAACACTACACTTTGTGTATCTGTGTGAGTTTATAATATTCTACATAGTACCGATTGGATTTGATGATGTTCTATTTGCGTCACTGTAAGCCAAAATGTTTACCTTTTTTTATGACTTTCTTGTAAGAAGTATACATGAAATGTTTCAATTTTAAAAGGTTTTCAGTACCTTGACATAAATACATCTCATCAAGTAATTCATATGATTCTTTCATACGCCGAGATCATCTGAATACCATTTAATTTGACTCTATTCTGTAGCTTAAGAACTCTTCCAGGAAAAGCTATTTCAAAGCGCTATTAAAGTTATTAAAAATATGTCAAATTTAACTTTGTTGTTTAACTTCTCATTATTAAAGTAATTCCAACTACATTTGCTTAGAATTGAAAATAGTGATACTCGCCCTCTTTTTGTAATAGGTTGAAACACTGTTTGCAGCTCCTTCACATATAGGCTGAGTAAAAATCTATCGACAGCGTATACCAGAACTCGTACATTCATATCACTCACTAATAAATTATTTGCATCGGTATATGTTTCCAACTGTATTTAATTTATCCTGGAAAGTTCTCTTAATTTTTGCAATAAATTATTTTAGTGCCTTAGTTTATTTGATTGCAAAACCCGTATTGTTGGTTATGAGTAGTTATTTAATTATATTTTGCTTATTGAGAATTTAGCATTTAAATGAACACCTTAACATCCTTGTTTTACTATACGTAAAATTTTATACTGATTATGAAAAGAAAAACGACATTGCAATATCGAATAGCATTCGATTTAATCGAATTTAAAGTTTAATTGTGCATTATAGTAACACACTAATTGCTTATTCGCTAATTAACTTGAATTAATATAGTTACAATTGTAAACCTTTTAATTATATTAAAAATTTAAATTAATTAGTTTGGTTATAGTAATGCCTGCGTTTTTCGGATTGTTTGTTACCACAATGTAACGCCTTATGTATGTTCATAAGCGTACTAAATCCGATTGCACGATAGCCATGTCGCTTATGTCATATTAGTATATTAAAAAAAAGTTTCATAAGACTAGTCTTGAAGCACGAATTCAAGGCGAAAGAATGAGTGGTTCAAGGTCTTATGAAACGCAAGTGTATGCTATTTTTTGTAATTTGCCCTTTTTTTTGATCTAGTCGCCGCCATGTTTGTAGTTATTTCTTGATTTATGGTAAGTGTAAGATGTTTTAAACTGACTTTCAACCATTTTACGTCTAATATCGACCCCGTCCACTTCCACTGCAGTTGGTTTGGCAACTCGCTTACCTCGTTGGTCCTACAAGACGTCTGGTGCGGTTTGGTCGTCTAACAGGGTTCCTAAGTGTTTGCCCAATATAAACAGAACTACAATATGTTCAATTTTAGACACCCGTTGAGATGAAACAATTTTTTTGGTTATCTTGAATTGAACATTATTTTACTTTTGTGTTGTATTGAGTTTATATGTAAGATAGTTTGTGTTTATTTTGTTTGGTGTTATGCAGTGATGGCCTAAGAATTTTCCTACAGCAGGGACCAACTGCCTATCGTAAGAGGCGACTAATCAAATGGGTGTAGAAGGAGCGGTTAGGAGCGGTACCCACCACCGCCAGCAAGAGTGCAGTAGGCGATACCGTCCCTTACTCCCAAGCTTGGACTTGATAGATTATTCTTCTGAAGTGGTGTGAGTGTGTAGTGGGCGTTTTATTTATGTTGAAAATGTTTGTTTTTTATCGACTGGGAAGTTGTCATAATGTAAGTTTACTTGTGTTGTGCCTTGTCTCACCTCACATTTCCGTATGTTTAAGTTGTTTTGTTTTCGTAGAATTTTGTTGTAGTTTTTGGTCGTTATAGTTATGCAATATTGTGTATTCACTCACTTACAGATATGGGATTTAGGTTAGGTAAATTAGTTTTTCTTTTAGGTTAGCTTAACTTAGTTTAGGAGTTGTGATTATGATACTGAGTGAGGATGATAATATTTACGGATCTTTGACTTCCCGAATATGACTTAAGCTACTGAATTTTACGTTTTCGTCTTTATTTTTCTTGGGTGAATGTGTTCATTTTATATTTTTATTTTTGTATGAATCAGTAGGCGGGCGCTGGTTGGAAGGACCCACGTGGGGCATATCTACCGGACCTCCTAGCATCATTGAGTGTTGTCCCTCGCGTTTGTGCAAATGTGTCGTAGGTGGTGGATGGTGTGGGTGATATTTCACCAATCGCGGAGAGGAACCTCGAAAAATTATAACTGTTTACCGCTTTTGCGGTTGTAATGCCTCAATGACTATTGCGTTAGTTATTTCGCTATAATGAAGATTTTGTTATATTTGCCTTTATACTAGCTACAGTGAGGGGGGTCCTGAATTCTTAGACTAATATAACCATTAATAAGGTTCAAAGACGAAGGTTTTATACATATATTCATAAATCATAAATATGGTAAACAAAAACAATTCTGGAACGTAAAAATGAATATAAATAAAATGTAATAAGTAAACAAATTAACAGTATTCAATAAAAGGTAACTCAAATTTTAATCCGGTGGGAACGTCCGTAGCAACAGCAGCCCGTAATACAGCCGGCCTGGCTGGGTTGTGGACGGTCCCTTTTCTTCCACTAGAGATTTTGTGTTGTATTGGTAATGTTTCTGTAACCACAATCAGATTTAATATTTTCAAACACAAAATGGCGCGTTGTTTTGTGATTCTAATTTATAACGGGGTTATTTTGCAAAAAGTCTGTGTATATTAATATAATTGTCTTTTCTAAAGATTATTTGAATAATTACACTAAATGGGTAAGTATTATTTACTTTTATAATGATTTAAATAAGTACAAATCAGCATTTGAGGTTAACGTTGATACAGAACCTCTGGTGGGACTGGTAAATAATTAATTCGATGTTAATTATTCCTAATCATTGGGTCTGGATGGGTTTCAGTGTAATCGTAATAGGGAATTAATGCCATTACAAAACTAGGTTAATGTCAGCATAACATAAATGGCCTTGATTGTAGGTGTAATGTAAATACGTCTACAAATACTACAATTTCTGGTGTAATTAATTCTTATATACACACGATAATGGGAAAAGAAAACTAAATTATTACTTAAACTTCAATTCTGTATACAAGTTTGAAACGGTTAATTTAATACTGGGACCTTTAGTTTCTCAATTTATTTGCATTCTACCCAAAAGTAAAATATGCAACAGATGTCAATTGATGTTAATAAACTATTTCAATTGAATTTATATAAATGGAAAGTTTCGATAATACCGGGGAAACTCTGTTATTTATTAAAGGCGGGATGAGTTCAATTATGTTTTAATTACGTTAAAAATATAAACAGGTTGTTTATAATTTACTTATTGAAAAGGTATTCGTTTTATACAAAGCCAACCTTGTTTAATTTAATTTTGAATTGAATTTCACTTTTAGTTGTTTAAGGGAGTGGTTTTCGGAATTCTGGATTTAATTATACAGGTAGTTCATAATGAGGACAGGTTATGAATATACAGAGGGTTTAATTTTTGTTATCTTTTATAGCCAAGGATACCTCAGCTGACTAAAAGTAACGTTCTTGGTTCTAGATATTTATAGCCAAAGCGGTCAACCACAAATACTTAGAATTTGTTCGTCTGGAATTATTTATACAAGGGGTTGGATTTTATTATCTTTTATAGTCAAGGGATGCCTTAGCTGACTAAAACGTTCTCGGTTCTAGATATTTACAGCTAAAAGCGGTCAACCGTAAATACTTAGAATGGTTGGGATCTGGTTTTAATCTAGAGTGTCAAAGTTATTGCAGCAATTTGAACTCCCCAGACGTGGCTTTAAGACCGTTTTCTAGTTAAAGAGCTCGATATTAAGATTGGGGTTAGCGCTGGCGTTACTCAGCAAATAGCTCACTCTTAGTACAGGTTGCTAGTCCCTTTTTACGTTCGATTGATCTTTAAAAGTATTTCGGTGACAGGAATCGACAGGTATTTCCACTATTTGTGTTTATAAATTGTAAACAAGGTTTACAGCGAAATACTGAAATACTGGAACAATAAGTTCAATTGATTTAAGAGCGCTGGTCAGGATGTTATATTTCTTGAATAAAGAGAAATTTTAACAGAAATTCAAGAACGCTGGTGTAGTAATACTACAAAGGAATGCTTACAGAGAAGTATTTTGCTGGCGAAGTAGTGAATTATAATAAAACTTCCGCTTTTATACTTCGTACAGAAGTGGGATTTTGGCAAATTTAACGCGATGCCTTTTGCACATATAGCGAAGGGGGCTGGTGCGTACGCAAACGTGATGTTTGTTCGCACATCAGGATTCTGGAATTGAATAAATTGTTGTATAAATTATTATCAGCATAATTTTAAAATAATAAAAATTTATTAATCTTACTAATTTTTTTTTGACTCATTAAACGGTTCTATGGATTTTGGATATGTGAGCGACTGCTGCCATGGACTTGGACCGCTTTTCGGGCAGACAATGTCAGCCCTATAGCTGCGCTGTATTGGTGGTGGTACGGTACAGTTGTGTGTGCGTGTGCGTGTGCGTGTGCGTGTGCGTGTGCGTGTGCGTGTGCGTGTGCGTGTGCGTGTGCGTGTGCGTGTGCGTGTGCGTGTGCGTGTGCGTGTGCGTGTGCGTGTGCGTGTGCGTGTGCGTGCGTGTGCGTGTGCGTGTGCGTGTGCGTGTGCGTGTGCGTGTGCGTGTGCGTGTGCGTGTGCGTGTGCGTGTGCGTGTGCGTGTGCGTGTGCGTGTGCGTGTGTGTGTGTAATTATCCTTGCTTTGTGATGGTGAGTGGAGCTTATCAACTGTCACCACTCACCGGTAGGTATGGCTCCTGTGGCGTGCGCGTATGGGAGTGTGGTTTTTGTGTGTTGTATGATTAGAACGAAACTTATGTAATATTGGGTCTAACGTTTCACATAAATTCAGTACGTTTTTGGCTTTAAAATGTGAAATACATTGAGCTGGTAAACATTATTCATAATTAAATATGAATCTCACAACGGAAATTTATATATTTAGGTATTAAGCTATGCCACTGGAAATTATCTTGATAGATATAACATAAATCTTATATTCAAGTAAGGTACAAGTTAACATTCAAAATTATTAAATGAATTTGATACGATATTTACATTAATAATGAATTAACATTCAATTCAGGATTTATAAAAGATAACGAGCCGTCACTGCTCAAAACTTGATTTATCTTAGCTCGGAGGTTACAGTAAAAGTATACTATTATTAAACATCGAATGATTTAGAGGTAAATTCAATACTGATTTCAATTACAGTTACGTTTTATTGATTCTTCAATAACATTACTAAATATTACTAAATCTCGATTCACAATTCAAATTAAGATACCTTACCATAGTTGATCATGGTTAGTTTCGATTAGAAATTAGAAATTATAACAGTATCAATACTCGATATCGGATATAAATTCTGACCTTGTTGAATATCAAATTTAGGATTACTCAATTATCGTTAGTTGTCGAAGTTTAATAGTTTATTCTGTATTATAAGTGTTTTGTAACTGTGGTTTCCTATTAGTGGAGTTGATCGGCCTATTTCCACAGTTTATGCTTTTTGAGCGCGACGTTTCGGAAGCGGACTCTGCTTCCGTCATCAGGCTTAGTCCTGAGAAGGACTGTTTTCGCACTTGAGTCGAATTCATATGTTATATCTAATTTTTCTCAAGCACTTGACTACTCTCAGATTCGAACTTGGTACCTTTCACTTACTAGTCTGACACCTTTACCGCTGAGCCACTGAGTAATCCAATATATATTTGTTAGAACTTATATATATATATATATATATATATATATATATATATATATATATATATATATACATTAAACTTTTTCCGTCGTTGCGCAGAAGTTTATTGCGCATGTTGCGCCGTAACCTCTTGCGCAGGTGTATTGCGCTTAAGCACTTCGCGCATTATTGGAATCCATATGGGTTTCATTTCTACACTAGCTTGACTTATTGGATTTTCTGCTAGTGCGATGAATGTGGCTTCTTTGAGTTTTCGACGAGTTGTATTCTCGTCCTTTACCACTACCTGTATGTTATCCCATTGGATGCGGTGGTCTTCGTTCCAGACATGTTCAGCGATTCTTGATCTTTCTGTTTCGCCATTGCGGACGTTGTTCTTGTGTTCCTGAGTTCTCACTTTGAGTGGTCTACTGCTCTCTCCTATGTATGCTCTGCCGCATTCGCATGGTAGGTTGTATACACAGTTCTTGGAGTTCTGATCTTCATTGTATGGTTTGGTTTTGGTTAGTATTCCCCTGAGCGTTCTGGTCGATTTGAAGGCAGTGCGTGTCTTGTATTTGCTGCCTATCCTTCGTATTTTGTCTGAGGTACATTGTATATATGCTATTATCGCTGTATATTTAGGTTCTTCTTTTTCGGTTACCCTTTCCCTGTTTAGGTTAGGTGTTAGATCGGGGTAGCCATTTTCTTTGAGTGTTCTAGCGATATTTTCTTTTTCTCTGTTCAGGTCCTCTTGTTTTGAGCATATTGTTTTTGCTCTATCGTACAAGCATTTTGCTACGCCTAACTTCACGTTTTTGTGGTGATTGGAGTGTGGGTTGGTTTCCTGTATACACTTGTCGTGAAAGTGTTGTCATTCCTGTGTACAAGTACATCCAGGAATGGCAGTTTTTGTTCCGACTCCAATTCCATTGTGGATTTGATGGTGGGTCCGCGGCTATTTAGATGATCTAGGAATTCATCTAGCTTATGCTTGCCGTGTTGCCAAACTACGAAGGTATCGTCCACGTATCTAAGCCATATCCTTGGTTTCTCTGTGAATTCGGATATCGCTTGGTCTTCAAAGTCTTCCATATATATATATATATATATATATATATATATATATATATATATATATATATTGCTCACTATGGGTGATAGTGGGGAACCCATAGCCATCTCAAACTCTTGTTGGTAGAATTTGTCTTCTACCTGGAAATATGTAGTTCTAATGTATATTGTCAGAAGTTCCATTATTGTGTTTACCAAGAGTTGCGTGCGTTCGTCTAACGTTTCATCCTTTTCCAGCTTGTCCCTTATGATAGTTAGTGCCTTATCGGTAGGCACATTTGTGAATAAACTCACAATGTCGAAGCTTACCAGTATTTCTTCGTGGTTTGGTTGGAAGTTTCTGATGGTTTCCACGAAGTGCTGCGTATTCTTGACCATAGATTCGGTTTTTCCCGATAAGGGTGTTTTAACTTTTAAACGAATCATTATAATTTAGAGCCAATCTTGTGGGGCACGAATGCGCAGTGTTTCATTACAACTTGTCTCCCAACGTGTCGGCATAGATTAGCCGTTACACCACAGTTTGTCATTCAACCCATGGAGCTTGAGTCGGAATAGCTTTGCCATTCACTGCTTCACCACACCGTGTTCGTAATGTCGTTAGTTGAATCTTTGTCTGTAAATAAATATTGAAAAACGGTGGTACTAGTTTTGAAAGGTACTTTGTCCTTACTCTTTTTTAAGGTGTGAGCTCCTCTGTTTGATGTTTTTAAAATTATGACATGGACATATATATTTGTTTTCCGTCGGTTCTGTATTATTAAATATTAAATAAAAAATTATATAATCAATACATACATTCTTGAGGAGATATTTTAGAAAACATCAAAACTGCTTCATAATAAACAAAATCAGTAACGCAGATAAACTTTGATACACAGCTTTTTAATATTTTGTTTTAGGATCTCTATTTAAAATTTCTAAATGTTCGTTTATAATAAAATCATTAACCTTCTGCATATGATTATTTTTTATCTTTTGAAATAATTACTAAAGTGTTACCAATAACTGCTTTAACAGAAATTGAATTATTTTGTTAATTTTATTCTTAACTGATTTAAGTAAATAATTGTAAGATTTGTTGTTGTAAGTTTTGTCCTTAAGGAAAGAAAATTCTTTAAGTAAATTAGCAATTTGAAATTACACATAATTATCATGATCATTTCTAAGATGCGTTTTGCATTCTTCTGCTAAGATCTTTTTAATTTTGTTAATGAATACAAAAAAAGGGCAATACTTAAAACTCAGTTGGTTAGAGCAAAGCACATGTCGTAGGTTCAAATCCTACTCGAGGTAAACTTTTCTTATGTTATTATAAGTTTTGTTATGAACGAATAAGTTTTTTATTTATGCATTTATTAAAATTAATAATAATTCTTAATTAAGCTTCTTACTTTCTTGCTAAACAAGGAAGTATTGTGGTCGAAAAAAAATCGAAAAATATAAGTTGCGTTATTTTGATATTTTACGACCCGAATTTTTCAAAATGTCTGTGTATGTGTTTTTGGGTGTGTCTGTGGTTACTCGCCAGCCGAAACTATACTGACGATTTTGATAAATTTGGAATGAAGGCCTACGAGACAATTATGTCGACAAAACAAGTTTTTAAACGCAATAGGTATACAGGGGGTTGAAAATAAGGGTGCTACTTTGAGGGCAAAATTTTAACATAGAAGATTAAAATTCAGGGCGTCAATACATCGCATTTTCTTTTTGTAGAAATATATATTTCCGATATCATTCAAGATATAAAAGAATTGGAAATAGACATGCGCAGTTAGATAAAGGTCCTTTAAAGAGATTTCTTTGCGTAATACGTTATGGTATAAAGTTTCTACATTTAGGGGGTCAAACTTAAGCAATTAATCGAAATTGATTTATTCAAAATTCTCTCCAAGCATTTTTTTTTTTATATTTTGTAGGCAACCAGACACTTTTATGAATGCAATTAACCTGCTTCTTCTAAAGCCACTAGTATAGGAGATATAAATTTTCAAATATTTAATATTGATATTTTTATAACTTTCTAATTATTTTGGTTACAAACTTGGGATTTTGGAAGTAAACTTTGTTCATTTGCGCTAATGTAACGATATTATCCTGATGAAAACACTACTTAAAACACTACTTCCAGTTTTTCTGGAAATTGAAAACATTTCTCGTATTGCTGGTATAACGTATTCATATTCTTACTTTATTTGAAAGGGAGCGAAATTTGCTTTAAAATGATAGGAAACAGTCCATAGTTATCTTGGAAGATAAGCGAGATATCTATTTTTAACTTTCAACCTACATATACATATGTAGGTATATAGTCACGGCAAAATCTTTTCCGTTGTGGGGGTGAAATTGTTAGAGAGAGACAAACTTAACATACCAACTTACATAATAACCCTGATAATTACAAATGATATATCTATGTTAGTGAAATACACGTTGTTGGGTTGTTAGAACTGCCGAATAAATTACAATGTTATCAGCTCTTCTGTTTCCACATAACTTCTAATTTTGACGTTTTCCACATTTTGAGATTTTCGATAAGCTCCTCGAAATTATACATGACTACTTCAAAATGTTACAATTGCTTAATCATCGCAAAATGATCTAACAACTGTTAAAACTATTGTTACTTAGTTGAGAACGAGTATTTCCATCAAAAACTAATTTTTAAAATAAATGTAAACAATATAACCTAGGTATTATGTTGACGTCGAATTTCATACGTTTGGCAACAATGTCAAGCGCTGACGTTTATCCCCACATTGGAAAAGAGTTTGCGCGACTCTAGAAGGTTATGCAATCGACTTTATTTCACTATCGCTAAATCGACTTAGTATCTCATTTTACAACTTTTGACCTAGTTTCGTCAAGATAGGCCATAACGTCTGGATGTCTCGGTGAGGGGGCGTTTATTAGGGTCAGTTTTTGGTTTTTATTAAATATTTCTAAAACAGCTGAATATTTCAAAGATATAAAAGTACGCCATATACATTTTTTAGTATTTTGCAAGAAAGTCCTGTAATGCACTGGCATTCGCCCAGCTTTTTTATTTATATTTGATATTTTTTCTTAATAATAATACATGTTGTACTGAAACGCGTTGAGAAATACACATTTATATAAAATATTGTGGAATTTGTAGGTAACATTAGTGCTGTTAATTATAGAATTCCTTCGCGGAGAATGATAAAAAGAGATTTTAGCATTTTTATCTTTATTAATAACGCTTTCGCTTTACAGATCGATAAAAGTAGATTCCTCGATGTTGAACAAAGTTCGATACAGAAAAAAAAACGGACTTGTCATCCTCTCTACACCATACGACGTTTTTTTAATCGGCAATATTTTTTGCACTATCCCGTACACGATTAATGTTATTTAAAGGTAGGACTTTTCAATAAAAAAGTCGTGTTTGGTTTGTCACGACCTCTTAGAGCAAATTATATAACTGTATCACTCTCTGATATACATCGGTGACTCAATTTTTTGACCACTCAAAGGTTATCGTGTTAAGTTCCGAAACTACAACTTTGCGCCACCCTGTAAATATTATATACTGACAATGATAGCTAAAGAATGGGTTGCCAACAAATTCGTTAATCCCATATTACACTTCATCTCGGGATTAGCGAATTAAGTGGTAGAGACAACTGACAAATGCAACAGTTTTACTTCGACACCTCTTACAATCAAAGACAATGATCTTCTTTGTTCGTAGATTTGAACAAAATAACTTGAAGGGAGAGCAGCGAATCTTATTTAAAGGAGATTTTACTTTTATTAACCGAATACGCAAGTCTTCGTTTTTTGGTAAAGATATTAGACAGGGAACATTTCAATCCATCATTGTATCTTTTTACAAGAAATTGCCTCATTCTTGCGCTTTTTCGTTTAAACCGAAAATGGCAATTTCTCTTTAATTACACGCATCTTTAACTTTCGAGTAGGTATGTCTAAGCTGTCAGGATTGTACAAATACCAACGTATATATCACAGTATCCGAATATAATACTTGACTGATGGAATTTAAATTAGATTGATTTATGAACAATTCTGGAAAGGCGAACATAGGAGATAAGTGGTGACACATAATTTACAGCACACCTGTGTCTTCAAACGGATTTCAATTACGTTTCAATTTCAATAAAGTACCGCGATTATTCCAATTATTTTCATAATTAAAATGTGACATTGTACATGTGCATGTGAAGTATTTTTATGATCACTCTTCACACAATTAAGGATTTTTACCTTTTACTACATTTAGGTATTTATTTCCTTAATGGATAATTTAGTACTAACCTTAAACAGCTAGAGCATTACGTATTGTTATATTGCTTACATCGTAGCTGTAATTGTAGGATCTATCTCTTTATGGACCTAAACACTATAATAAAACTTAATTAAAAATATTTAATAAAATGCTATTTACCATACTGAAGAAGACATCTATAATAGTTGACTATCAATTAAATAGCTTTAGCAGTCAAAGCTTGCCCGAGTAAATGCCGATTGCTTTAAACTAAAAAATTAAAAATACAGAACGTGTTTCGGGAGCTAACCTATCCTCATTAGCGGTCGACCAAGACGAACTGAATAAACTTTTAATAAGCTCTGACCACCTTAAAACTCGTTCACTAACATTATTCATTATAATTTACTTGTTTTTCAAGATCTCTGAACTTTCATCGCAATCAAGTTCGTACGTATTATCATTGATTATGCACATAATCAATGCTATTATAACGTATTTGATTGAAAATACCTTATCTACTAAATGATTTTTATCAAACGTATGCAGTGTTACGGAAGGCTTGTCCCAAAGTTTTTATTTGATGTTAGCTAAATGTTCTTTGAAAACGAATTTTGACAGATCGTTTCGTTTGTCGTACACATACAAGTTCACAATTTCTATAATTAATTTTATAAATTCCCAATTTCCTGCTTATCGACTAATCTTTTGGATAGTACGGTATGCGCCAAAATATACAGTACTGGTTTTCGCGCAGCCCGCATGCGCATGTCTGTGCGTCTGCATTTTGTATTGATGGTTGTGTAACGAACGTTGTGCTCTGTGGTTGGAAATGACAATGGGTCTCGCGGCGGAGGAAAAAGTGTTCATAGTGGAATATTACTTTAGTTCGTGCAGAAATGGTTATCAAGGAGGGCCGAGTTTCAAGTTGGTGGCGGAACAATATCGTGAACACTTTAATAAGCCGGCACCAAGCAACACACTTATGCTGTCTTACGTTACAAAATTTCGTCGTACAGGTAGTGTATTGTGTCAATGGAACGGAAGATCTGGTTGGGCAGTAATTGTTTCCAAATTAAAATCATGGACGTGTCCTCAATCAGGTGTTGCAGTCACCAAAGCCAAGACGAACATTCCTGAAATTAAACGTCATTTCGGCTTAGGTGGATTTCCGTACCGAATACAGGTTTGACAACGATTGGCGGAGCAAGATAGGCATGTCAGGATTGAATATTGTGCACGATTTTTGGCCTTTTCAAGACGAATCATTTCCCGTGGGACTGAGTTCCTACCCTTTACATTCCCCGGATCTGACACCACCGGTGTGGTGAATGTTAACGGAGAAAATTTTCAGCTATCTAGATCCACCCAAAACTGCGCCTGCAGTACGTCAGTAGATCATCTCAGGACTCTAAAGCAACCTATGTTTCATAATTTGCGTGATTGTTATGAACACTGTCTACAGCGCAATGGAGCACATTTTGAACATTTACAGTATCATCCCGCTAACTAAATAATAACAATAACATAATAAAATACTTATCTTTTTTGGGATTTTTTAATGGTGTACTTTAAATTATACAATCTAAACGTTTCGATAACACTTACAGTTATCTTCGCCAGTAGTAATGTTTGTTAAAAATTGTTAAAGATGTAGTAAACAATTTTGTCAAATTTGAAAAATTCAAACATAAACATAAGCCTGCTATTAATATAACAGTTTGAGAAATGCATAAGCCAACTATAAAATTTTAGTAAAGAATAACTAGGTCATTAAAATTAAATATTGTTAAACTGCCTCAAAGATGACAAACCAGAACACTCTCTACGACGAAAGCTAACAATGAAATTTGCCAGCCAAAAAACACATGTAAGAAAATTTAATCGAGTTATGATGTAAGTGTAAAGTTGTAGAGAGTGTTCTGGTTTGTCATCTTTGAGGCAGTTTAACAATATTCAATTTTAATGACCTAGTTATTCTTTACTACAATTTTATAGTTGGCTTATACGTTTCTCAAACTGTTATATTAATAGCAGGCTTATGTTTATGTTTGAATTTTTCAAATTTGACAAAATTGTTTACTACATCTTTAACAATTTTTAACAAACATTACTACTGACGAAGATAACTGTAAGTGTTATCGAAACGTTTAGATTGTATAATTTAAAGTACACCATTCAAAAATCCCAAAAAAGATAAGTATTTTATTATGAGTATTAATGGTGAAAGTTTACATTTTCATAACAATAACAGTCACGTAGTTTTCTAGTACTGTATATTTTGGCCCATACTATATTATCTGAAGTAGTGAGTGTTTTTAACAAATTTCGAAAGCTTCTCAGATAAAACTTTTGTAAAAGCTGGATATTTTGGTAAT
>JARFJB010000135.1:2082500-2132500 GCA_036346205.1 Vesta saturnalis | reverse complement strand
TCGTTGATTGATATGATTGGCTACGTTTGCTTGTGTAAATACTAGGTTAAATTACATTACTCTGCAGCAATACAGTTTCTTGGAGTGTCTGTTATCTGATATCTTGGCAGCTGTTGAGCTATGTACAAACTATTACATATTAGGAAATGAAATAATTATTACAGGCGATAGGTATAAACATATATTTATCAGAAGACAACAGAAGCTTATGTCAATGTACTTCTGTGATGCGGTTTCATTTCATTTACACTTGTGTAGTAAAAGATAGTCACAGTTGAATTTTTGTAAAAACTTTTACCAACAGAGTTAGTTTTAAGCCGTATAACAAGATTTGGATTACACTTTATAGCGTTAAAATCACAACTACATAAAAGATCAATGAAAATAATACTATAATTAATTTTCTACTACCTTAATCATGAACCAAGAAACTCAGAACTAAATAATATTTCTTAGAATGAACATTTGCACGTACGAAAAATAAAGAGTATGTCTACAAAAACTGAAAATGATAACATTGACAAAGGCAACTTCTAATAAAAATAAGTAAAAAAAAAAACATTTTTTAAAAACTCGTTTATTTTCAAACGTACTACAAAGAATTAAATAATTTTTGTATCTACCCATTAACATAAAAAAATGTTGTGACTAAAAATAAGTGTGGGGCGCTCTTTGTAGTGCCTTGCCCTTTATTGTTTGAATGTAGGTGTTGGTAGGCTTTGTTATAAGTATAAGATATCATGTATGCCCCACACTTTTATTTTTAGTCACAAACATTTTTGGATGTTAATGGGTAGATAAAAAATTATTTTCTTCTTTTTAGTACATTTAGGAATAAAAGTGGTTTTTAAGAATGTTTTTTTTACTTATTTTTATTTTCTACTTTTTAGTGGATGTAAGTTCCAACAAAGAACAACCTTAGTTTTATAAACTAAAAATTTCGTGGCCAATATAAACACGTATGCCGAAATTTAACGGAGATCGGAAAATAGTTGATTTTTTTTTGGCCGAATACAATACTTTGAGCCCACCGGGCGCAGCTCACTGAAGTAGAAGGGGGACACTTGCGCCGCCATCTTGGATTTTGACGTCACAAGACCGCCCACGTGGGAGACCGGTTTTTCCACCCTTATTTTTACACGCTTACGTGTAGGACGTGTTTTTTCACCCTTATTTTTGCACATCCACGTGTGAGACCGGATTTTCCACCCTTATTTTTACTCGCTTACGTGTAGGACGTGTTTTTTTCACCCCTATTTTTGCACATCCACGTGTGAGACCGTATTTTTCATCCCTAATTATTTTTTATATACCCTCGTGTAGGACATATTTTTTCACCCCTATTTTTTTTACACACTCACGTGTGAGATTTCTTTTCGAAGGCCCTTTTATTTAATTATTTTTTACTCGCTCACGTATAGGACGTGTATTTTCACCCCTATTTTTACACATCCACGTGTGAGACCGTATTTTCTACCCTTTTTCTTTTTCAACCCTAATTATTTTTTACTCGCTTACGTGAAGGACCGTATTACCTTATTTTTATGATTTCTTTAGGGATTAAATCTTATGGTTGTATTAAGGACCTTTTGACAGCTAGGACTTTTGCTAAAGCGAGGACAGGGGTGGGGGCTGGTCTTGGCTTAGGGTTGTACTTAGGGTTGGGGCTGTATGTAGAGCTAGGGCTGGAGTTTAGGGCTGTATTTAGGGCTGGAGTTTAGGGCTGTATTTAGGGGTGGGGTCTGGGGCTGTATGTAGAGCTAGGGTTGGAGCTTAGGGCTGAGGGCTGGTTTAGGGGTAGGGTTGCTTTTCTGGTAATTATTTTCAGCCTTAATTAAGGTCCTTTTGGTTGTAACCCTGGAGGTTGCACACGCATACAATAAATGCATAATTAATAAGATATTATTATTATCGGTCCTATTGTTTTAAAAACGGTCGTATGCTACTGGAGAAAACGTTTCTAATAAGGAGATGAGATAGCAGCTGTATTAGGATTAATCATACGTAGGGGAATTTGAATGACAGTAAAATTTAATTATAGAACACTTATTTTTATTGTCATAATTTAAAAAAAATCCTTAGCGAGCTATAAAAAAAAATTACTGACATTCCTAATGAAACAATTTTTTTTTATTAAGTTAATTAATAACATTAACAGTTTGTGTTTTTCTAAAACGCATATTAAAAACATAGTTTACCTGCATTGAAATAATATCCATCCGTCCGGTAAGAATGTTGTACGCCTTAATATTTTTTAAAGAAACTTAATGCTTGTGTTTTATAACTGTAATTAAAAGCTGTAAATAAATAAAGGGTTAACACCACACTTACCAGCTCTGTACTTAAAGAACGTTTTCGAGGGACTGCTTTATGAGTGATAGTCACCGCTTTGTGTTGCTTGTGTAATTAAACTTTCTAGATTGTGTAAAAACCACCCATAATTAGAGTGTAAAATATACAAATAACCTCATTGTCTTTATCATACTTACAGCAACATGCATTTACCTTTCTCTTAAAATAATATTGTTTTGAAAATATTCGTATACGGACACACAAATTGTTTTTATAAAAAACCATATTAAGTGTTTGGAATGTTTAAAATTCCATAACAACATGTAGTAAGAAATCACTGTTCACGTTTACTTTTAACTAAATTACCGTGTAATTATATAACACTATTTAATTTAATAGTCTAAAAACCGATATAAATGGTTAATATTATTTCTAAAAAATATTATTAGAGTTGATATGCCGTTTTATTTCAAGTAATCGTTTTCAATATATATAAAATGTGTAAGTGGACCTGTATTATTTGTTGTAATATGCGTTATTACACTTTCTTTTTAATTACCGGTTGTAACCTTCTACTTACATAATTTCAACTTATACACGAATTAATAACGACCTCCACTAGTTTATAACACAATCGCTATGTAGCGTATTTTTATTTACACCCGTACTTCTATAAACTATTAACGCTCCATTTTAATAGGGCGATCAACTATCTGAAAAAGGTTTACTGTTAAAGTATACGATGAAGATCGTTTAAAGCAAGTTTTGTATTATTCTTATATACGAATGATATTTCAAAAATACTAGTATAATTAACATGAAGATTTATAAATCTACATCCAGACAAGGAAACAGTTTTAAACACAAAGAATTTATCTGTAATGGGCAGACAATGCTATTACATAAGACGTTTTTACAAAAACGTGGTTATTCCACATTGAGAAAATTGTTAGTCATGAGAAACAGGCTGGTCTTGAAGTTAGCCTTGAAGTTAGCTAGTCATAGGTTTTGAAGTTTACCTTGAAGTTAGCCTTGCGAGCAACTTTTATAAAAAAATGTACACTTGAGTTTAAGTTGATGTATATTGGTTTATGTCTATTTTTATTATTCTAAGAAAAATGTTATTAAAAAATGTTTTCTATTAATTACCCTTTGTAGACTATATGCTTTATCTATACACGAAATTTTATTTCACAACATCATACTCATTCTACCTTGAGAAAATTGTTAACCTTGAGAAACAAGTAGGTTCGAAACTCAAAAAAACTCCCTGTTACCATTCTCGTCAATGTAGATAGAGGTCCAATGCTGGTCTGGTTTGTTTGCAGGATCCGTGTTTACGATAATCGTACACGGTCGAGGTGCGTGTCTGGGTAGTTGATTAGAAGCACATACAAGTCGAAAACACATTCTTCTTGTGGCTGGGGATCAATTTCAAGCATTTCGACACTTGTGACGCATACATCTTTCTTCAATTTTTATCTGCACTCTGTTTCTAGGCTGTAGTACGTTTTTCTAATACATAAACAGAATCTTCAATACTGTGATACGTGTATCAGCAAAACACATTAGCTAGTTAGTTTCACCTCTATATTACTTTACATGCAAGCCTGATCTTATCATAAATAAATACATCTGTCAAAAAAAAGCTAATTAAACATAACTCCACGGCCAGGGTATAGCAAGCAACGCTTCCAATTATAGCTCTTAGTCAACACAATAGGACCTACAACTACATACAATCGACTAGCACTGCTTTAGCACGAGGATCGAACGAAAAAACACGTACGCACGTACACACGTTCGCAAGCACGCACGCACGCAAGCTCGCACGTACGCTCGCACGTACGCACACACGCTCGCACGTACTCACGCACCCACGTAAGCACGCAAGCTCACACGCTCGCACGTACGCACGCACCCACGTAAGCACACACGTTTGCATGCACGTAAGCTCGCACGTACGCACGCACGTACGCACGCTCGTACGTACGCACGCGTCTTAGGAGAAAATACCTCGACCATAAAAGAGGCGTTTAGATTTATAAACATGCCCCCAGGGGCTATGTTAGAGTGTGGTTAGGTCGATACTTCAGACATCCCCGAAGATGTCCGATTCTACCCGGACATTGACGAGTACGCTTGCGCACAAGACCAAAGGCTAGCTGCGTTCTGGCGTCTTAGGAGAAAATACCTCGACCATAAAAGAGGCGTTTAGATTTATAAACATTCCCCCAGGGGCTATGTTAGAGTGTGGTTAGGTCAATACTTCAGACATCCCCGAAGATGTCCGATTATACCCGAACGTTGACGAGCACGCTTGCGCACAAGACCAAAGGCTAGCTGCGTTCTGGCGTCTTAGGAGAAAATACCTCGACCATAAAAGAGGCGTTTAGATTTATAAACATGCCCCCAGGGGCTATGTTAGAGTGTGGTTAGGTCGATACTTCAGACATCCCCGAAGATGTCCGATTCTACCCTAACATTGACGAGTACGCTTGCGCACAAGACCCAGGGCTAGCAGCGTTCTCGTTTCTCGTGTGTTTCACTCTTTAAAGTGTAACTGTCATCGAGTGAGCATTACTATAATGTATTCTCCTGTTTATGAGCCAACATCAGCGGACATTAGAGATTTTACTGACTTGTTAATAAACTATTACAACATAACCGTTCAAGATAATGATGAAAGCGATGACGTGGTTGAGCTGGGTGTATCTCACATCCAAGATGATGGTGATGGTTCACAGAAGAGAAAGAAGAGCGATGAGGTAGGGGGAAGGGCAAATCTCAAAATCATGATGATGATGATGACGACTCACGGTTCAAGAAGAAGAAGAAAACCGATAAAGCATGTTATTAAATAATAATGATGTATTGTTGTTTATAATAATAATGATAATAATATATTTTCAAAACGTTAAGCTTTCCTTCGGGTTTGTTAATAAACCTGTTTTTTTTCCTAGCGGTGCTCCACCGTCTTGATTCATGTTTGCAAGTTTACAAGTTTTTCGCTTTAGCGTGTTTTCGCTCTCTCTCGTGTGTGTGTGTGTGTGTGTGTGTGTGTGCGCGCGCATACGTGCGTGCGTACGTACGAGCGTGCGTACGTGCGTGCGTACGTGCGAGCGTACGTGCGAGCTTGCGTGCGTGCGAACGTGTATGCTTACGTGGGTGCGTGCGTACGTGCGAGCGTGTAAACTTGCGTGCTTACGTGGGTGCGTGAGTACGTGCGAGCGTGTGTGCGTACGTGCGAGCGTACGTGCGAGCTTGCGTGCGTGCGTGCTTGCGAACGTGTGTCGTGCGTGTTTTTCGTTCGATCCTCGTGCTAAAGCAGTGCTAGTCGATTGTATGTAGTTGTAGGTCCTATTCTGTTGACTAAGAGCTATAATTGGAAGCGTTGCTTGCTATACCCTGGCCGTGGAGTTATGTTTAATTAGCTTTTTTTTTGACAGATGTATTTATTTATGATAAGATGAGGCTTGCATGTAAAGTAATATAGAGGTGAAACTAACTAGCTAATGTGTTTTGCTGATACACGTATCACAGTATTGAAGATTCTGTTTATGTATTAGAAAAACGTACTACAGCCTAGAAACAGAGTGCAGATAAAAATTGAAGAAAGATGTATGCGTCACAAGTGTTGAAATGCTTGAAATTGATCCCCAGCCACAAGAAGAATGTGTTTTCGACTTGTATGTGCTTCTAATCAACTACCCAGACACGCACCTCGACCGTGTACGATTATCGTAAACACGGATCCTGCAAACAAACCAGACCAGCATTGGACCTCTATCTACATTGACGAGAATGGTAACAGGGAGTTTTTTTGAGTTTCGAACCTACTTGTTTCTCAAGGTTAACAATTTTCTCAAGGTAGAATGGGTATGATGTTGTGAAATAAAATTTCGTGTATAGATAAAGCATATAGTCTACAAAGGGTAATTAATAGAAAACATTTTTTAATAACATTTTTCTTAGAATAATAAAAATAGACATAAACCAATATACATCAACTTAAACTCAAGTGTACATTTTTTTATAAAAGTTGCTCGCAAGGCTAACTTCAAGGTAAACTTCAAAACCTATGACTAGCTAACTTCAAGGCTAACTTCAAGACCAGCCTGTTTCTCATGACTAACAATTTTCTCAATGTGGAATAACCACGTTTTTGTAAAAACGTCTTATGTAATAGCATTGTCTGCCCATTACAGATAAATTCTTTGTGTTTAAAACTGTTTCCTTGTCTGGATGTAGATTTATAAATCTTCATGTTAATTATACTAGTATTTTTGAAATATCATTCGTATATAAGAATAATACAAGGCTTGCTTTAAACGATCTTCATCGTATACTTTAACAGTAAACCTTTTTCAGATAGTTGATCGCCCTATTAAAATGGAGCGTTAATAGTTTATAGAAGTACGGGTGTAAATAAAAATACGCTACATAGCGATTGTGTTATAAACTAGTGGAGGTCGTTATTAATTCGTGTATAAGTTGAAATTATGTAAGTAGAAGGTTACAACCGGTAATTAAAAAGAAAGTGTAATAACGCATATTACAACAAATAATACAGGTCCACTTACACATTTTATATATATTGAAAACGATTACTTGAAATAAAACGGCATATCAACTCTAATAATATTTTTTTAGAAATAATATTAACCATTTATATCGGTTTTTAGACTATTAAATTAAATAGTGTTATATAATTACACGGTAATTTAGTTAAAAGTAAACGTGAACAGTGATTTCTTACTACATGTTGTTATGGAATTTTAAACATTCCAAACACTTAATATGGTTTTTTATAAAAACAATTTGTGTGTCCGTATACGAATATTTTCAAAACAATATTATTTTAAGAGAAAGGTAAATGCATGTTGCTGTAAGTATGATAAAGACAATGAGGTTATTTGTATATTTTACACTCTAATTATGGGTGGTTTTTACACAATCTAGAAAGTTTAATTACACAAGCAACACAAAGCGGTGACTATCACTCATAAAGCAGTCCCTCGAAAACGTTCTTTAAGTACAGAGCTGGTAAGTGTGGTGTTAACCCTTTATTTATTTACAGATTTTTAATTACAGTTATAAAACACAAGCATTAAGTTTCTTTAAAAAAAAATATTAAGGCGTACAACATTCTTACCGGACGGATGGATATTATTTGAATGCAGGTAAACTATGTTTTTAATATGCGTTTTAGAAAAACACAAACTGTTAATGTTATTAATTAACTTAATAAAAAAAAATTGTTTCATTAGGAATGTCAGTAATTTTTTTTTATAGCTCGCTAAGGATTTTTTTTAAATTATGACAATAAAAATAAGTGTTCTATAATTAAATTTTACTGTCATTCAAATTCCCCTACGTATGATTAATCCTAATACAGATGCTATCTCATCTCCTTATTAGAAACGTTTTCTCCAGTAGCATACGACCGTTTTTAAAACAATAGGACCGATAATAATAATATCTTATTAATTATGCATTTATTGTATGCGTGTGCAACCTCCAGGGTTACAACCAAAAGGACCTTAATTAAGGCTGAAGATAATTACCAGAAAAGCAACCCTACCCCTAAACCAGCCCCCAGCCCTAAGCTCCAACCCTAGCTCTACATACAGCCCCAGCCCCCCCCTAAATACAGCCCTAAGCTCCAGCCCTAAATACAGCCCTAAACTCCAGCCCTAGCTCTACATACAGCCCCAACCCTAAGTACAACCCTAAGCCAAGACCAGCTGTCAAAAGATCCTTAATACAACCATAAGATTTAATCCCTAAAGAAATCATAAAAATAAGGTAATACGGTCCTTCACGTAAGCGAGTAAAAAATAATTAGGGTTGAAAAAGAAAAAGGGTAGAAAATACGGTCTCACACGTGGATGTGTAAAAATAGGGGTGAAAATACACGTCCTATACGTGAGCGAGTAAAAAATAATTAAATAAAAGGGCCTTCGAAAAGAAATCTCACACGTGAGTATGTAAAAAAAATAGGGGTGAAAAAATATGTCCTACACGAGGGTATATAAAAAATAATTAGGGATGAAAAATACGGTCTCACACGTGGATGTGCAAAAATAGGGGTGAAAAAAACACGTACTACGCATGTATGCCAAATTTCAGCTCCATCGGAGATCAGGAAGTTGTTGAAAATTCAATTACAAGATTTGAACCGGACAGACAAAGTGAGCTAAATAAACGCGTTAAATAAATAAATAAAAAATAGTAGGAACTCGTAAAGAAATATACTTTCATAACTTAATTTCTACTAAGGGATATGTTATTTTGTCAATTATAATCTTTCCGTACTGATAAAATGAAAAAATTCATAATTGATAAAGAAATTAAATTAATTACAGAAAAAGTTACAAGAAGCTGTTATAAAAATAAAATAAATATGAATTTTGCTAACAATCACTGTCAATGTTTCGAAAGTTAATATGTTAATATGACAAAGTGAAATAAATACGTCTTTGAAACAATAAAAACATACTGCTGTTTGAGGTAGAAGGCAGTGATTATCCATGGTAGGTAACTCTGGATTATAATTACGTGCTACTTTAAAAGCATGTGTTAGAACGAGAAGGACATATTGAATTATGGTGCAATTTCCTGACGATACCATTCTATATACAGATGCTAGAAATTGGGAAAGGTTGAGAGATGAAACAGAAGTTGACAACTTACTAGTATTAAACACTAAAAAAAACATTTTTTCTTCTTTCAGTAGTTACTATAATGACTGGATATTTTGAAAACAAACTTGAAGGTTCTTAATTACGAAATTAAAATGCTTTTTAAATACATGAAGAAAAAGGTTACCTATAGTGGGATAATTGTGTTGGTCACGATTTATGGTAATAATGTTTATTTATAAGGCAGTAGAATCGTTGTATCCATATTACAAGTTCAAGCCTAAACCGAGAACTATGAAAGAGGTAGGCACATTACGTTGTGCGTTCGTTGGGATATAATTTTTTGTAAACTTTGAGGTTAAATCAGACGACTGTCAAATCTTGAACAAAGCTTCATTAGATGGCAGCGCTTTAGAGGAGTATTTTTTCTTCATAATAAGTTAATAGCTATTTATGTAACAGTTAGAAGTATCATTTTCTGTAACGATCGCGATTTTTCCGGGACGAGCGTAGGGAGATCGCGCACAATAGCTTGAGAGTAGAATTTTCATCATCTTACTTATTAAAATTCATCAAACTTGACTTGCTAAGATTAAAAGTACATAATTAAAATAATTTTTATTGGGATTTATTTGTGCTTGGCGCAGGACTATATTGACATGAAAAATTAAGTTCAAATAATTGCATCCATGGTTATTTTTTGAATCCAATTATTGAAATCTACATTGCTTATTCTGTTGGACAAAACCCACGCGTTCACAACTGAAGCGCCAGTTAGAAGATTCATTGCAATTTGTGTGGTACAATTTTACTGTTTCTTCTGAGATTGTTTGAGTAGACTGTCATCTGATTAGACATATCAAGAAATGTTGTATTGTAATCTACAATTTCCAAGGACTTTTTTCGGGGACCATTTCCGCGATGAACTTCAACCATTTCGTCTGTGTCGACAAATGAGCAAAATTTTGCTTATCAGGCCCATTCATTATTTTAACTTAGTTTCGGTTCTGTTTAGCAGTGATTTTCTCATTTGTTAATTTTGAATACACTACAGATTTTGGAAGTCACCTCCGATTCTTTCGTAAAGAGTACACCAAGTGCTTTGATCTGGTTTGCACGTCTTCGGCAAGTGGAATTGAAGCTCTGCATAGAGAGCTCTGCAACTGTCCAAAAGAGGATTCATCACTTCCAGAACACCGTTTTCTGCAACTGATTGATTTGGCTGGTTCTCTGTCCTTAAAAAAATTTCGCACTGTATGTAAACGCGTCAGACAGGAAAATTTTGAAATGTTTCAATCTGTATTTATAATGCTTTCCAGTTATAGCTAATCCTGCTAAAAAGCTAATCTTCCTGAAATGAATCCTGCTCTTGGCAATGCACTCACTTTTTTCTGGAATGATTAACCTTACGAAAGTTGTTATTCAAACTCTTAACCAAGGGTTGAATTTTATTTATCTCGCCAGAAATTCATTGCTTATTATCGGCGAAACTGTTTCGAGGCATAAATTTCGAAATTTTGTTTTCATGCACGTTTTTTGTTTTTATACACGTTATTTTTTCGCCAGTAATTTTTGAGGTATAGTTTCTTATCGAGTCATCATCCTTTTCCCCTTCCTTCACTAATAATCTCATAGCCTGTTTCATCTTCATCCACGTGCCTTTACTAGTCTGCTTTTTATTAATGTGTTCATTCCACTCGTCCTTCCTTCCCATTACCCAGTCACTGATATTATCCACCCCACATGTGTTTTTTATATCCTCTTTCCCTGTCCTAAAGTGTTTTCCCAACTATTCTTCGAAGTACTTTAATTTCTGTTGTTTGCAGTGGCCTTTTGGTTTTGGATGTCTCTGCCCTAGTCTCTACAGAGTACGTCATAATGGGTCTTATGATTATTTTTCAAATTATCGATTTAATTTCACTTCAATTCTTATGCGCCATACTGTCATATAAGCATCCCGATACTTTTGCTGTCACTTCAAGTTTACATTTTAGTGGTGTCTTGGATGTCGTCATGCACCTTGTTTTAGAAGCGAATATTACCATGTTAAATAATTTGGACGTGCGTTAAAGAGAAGGGGGCTGAACGAGCCTCCTTGCCGAACACAATTCCCAACTGATATCGGTGTAAGTTTATCAATTGGATACGATCAAATTCCTTTATCAAATCAACAAAACAAACATAGGCAGGCTTATTATATTCCATAGATTCCTCACATATTTGTTCTAAAACAAAGATGGTGTCCGTACAGGATCAATCAGGCCTGAACCCTTATTGCTCTCTGCTAATGACATGCTTTTTGTTGTTAATTTGAATGTAGTATTAAGCAGATTTATTCCTCTATAATTTGAAGGTCCCCCATTTTAAACATTATAATGGTAGTACTCATCTGCATTCGTCTGTGTCGATAGAAGGTCTTCTGAATTAATTCCGGCAATTGTTGCACTAGAGATTTCCCCCCTATTTTTGAAGTTCATTTCACAATTTTTGGGCATAATTAAGAATACCTTTTGAGCTAAAAATCGTATATTTATATTTTTCAGTCTTTTGCCAATACTTACAATTATCGTCGTCAGAAAAGGACTAGATGTTAAACAATTAAGTCATCATTCAAATATATAAAAAAAAATGGAAAACGCAAGGATAATCTTGCTATAATTTTGCATAAATTGAACGTTAATTCGCGATATTTTAATATATGGGGCATACAAGGAACTTCAGACACATAAAAAACAATTTCAGTCAAAATCTGAACAGGTATACTGTATGAGTCATAACCTAATCTAGCTTTTATAAGTTTTTGTTATGAACGAATAAGCTCAAAGGTAAATATAAAATTAAAAATTATTATTAATTTTACTAAATACATAAATAAAAAGTTTACCCTCTAGCAAAGTTAACCTTAAAAGATGAGACCCTGTATCATCCTTTACTAGTAAGTGATATGAAAATGTTCCACCCATGTTTGCATATGCTGGTGGAATTAAACTGTCTAAAATTGAATTTGTTTGTACTTTAATTTTAATGTGTCTAATTTAGAGTTAAGTTAACATGGCGCCAAAATTATTACAAAAGCTCAAGTACAGGTTAAGCAACACAAGTATTAAAACGGGTACAATGATGTATTTGTCACTGCAAAGACTATGAAAATGAATTTTTAAACATAACATCACTGTCGTAGTTTCATCCATTTTGGTTGGTACCGCTGGAAAGAAAAACTCATAAAGTTTTGTTTACATTGATTTCGGTATGTATCAGTTGTTTCTTAAGTCCATTGTTGACAGTTTTGTGCCATGGCTGAATTTGAAAACAAGAAAGCATTTTGTGTGCTAGATTATCACGTTAACCAATCAGTTATTAGTGTTCAACGTCACTTTAGAACCAGATTTAATGAAGATCCTCCTAGCAATCACTCTATTCGCAAGTGGTACTTGAAGTTTGAGATAAATGGCTGCATTTGTAAAAAGAAATCAACTGGAAGGCCGTCAGTGAGCAATGAAGTTCTGGAGCAGGCAAGGGAAAGTTTTACCCGCAGTCCACAGAAATCTACTGTTAAATGCAGCAGAGAGCTCGGTATACCACAGCCAACAGTTTGAAAAATTTTACGTAAACGTATTAAATTCAAACCTTACAAACTTCAACTGATTCAAGCATTAAAACAAAATGACAAAGTTAAAAACTCTCTTTTTGTGAGAGCATGCAAGTCTTGATTGAGGATGAAAACTTTCTACAGCGTGTGGTCTTTAGTGATGAAGCAACGTTTCACTTATGTGGTAAAGTAAACAGACATAATGTAAGAATATGGGGCTCATAGAACCCACACGCTTACATTGAGCACGTGCGTGATTCTCCTAAAGTTAATGTGTTTTGTACTATTGCTTACAATAAAGTGTACGGGTCTTTCTTTTTTATTGAACAAACAATAAATGGAATGGTTTTCTTGGACATGATGACGGAATGGCTTATACCACAATTAGAGCAAGATTCCCCAGATTTCATTCTGCAATTGGATGGCGCACCTCCACATTACCACTTGGGTGTTAGGGCTGAACTTAACAATCTGCTACCTGAGAGATGGATCGGGCGCGTTGGTCCAAATGATGACGCACTCTTGAACTGGCCTCCAAGATCTCCGGACATCACCCCCTGTGATTTTTTCTTGTAGGGATACATCAAGGATAAAGTGTATACACCACCATTACCACAGAGCATACTTGATGTCCAGCGACGGATTGCCAATGCCATCGAAATAATCAATCAAGAAACTCTCGACAACGTATGGCGAGAGCTTGATTACAAATCACAAATGTTCAACATGATTGCCATCTTCTTGAATGAATAATATAATTCTTTTGTTAAAGAACGTCGTACTTTTCCAATATGTTTCGAGTGATTATTCTGAATGCATTTCTTATTCTTCCTTGCATATCCTTGATCGTAGTAAGTGCAGTAATATAAACAAAATGTTTAACGTATCCTCTCATAAAGTAAATAATTGGTATTAACTCTGGTGATCCTGCGGTGCAACTTAGGATATCGAGTGCCTAGGGAGCGTCTGATTAGGTAATTCCTAAAAACACACAGGAGCACCATCTAATTGAAACCACATGCTATCTCCAACGTTTAGGGGCATGTTGTCAAGAAGATTCAAAACATCTCTTTTTATAAACCTTATGGATGTGCTTCTGTTTAAATGACCATACAAAAAAATACGGACCAATCACTTAGTCGATTTTGATCGTTAACAGTTCTAAATAGATATCTATTTTGGGTGTCATAATAGTGGAAGTTATAACCATTAACTAATCCATTACTGTGAAAAGTTGATTCGTCCGTAAAAAAGAGAAAATAAATAACATTTTCAGAACACCACAAAGAAAACTCTAATCTTCTTTGAAAATTAGCAACATCCATACATTGATGAATTTCAATGTGATAAGGATAAAATATATGTTTTGCATGGTCCGGCTTAAGTCTGTTTCTTCTGTACCTTTCTTGTATTAGTATTTGGATACTCTATTACACAATGCAGTAAGTATTAAAATCACATTTCCTTAATTATGGGTAACAGGCTTTTATATCTCTCGATTTGTATATGCAACAACACCTGCATTATTATGAAATCTTGCAAAACGTCCTTCCAAGACATCATTGGAAGGATGTTCACGATCCGGAAACTTTTCAACATAAACCCAGGAGTTACAGAAACATTAGCCAATATATAAAACCACCACAACTTTTTCTTTAATAGAAAATTTTTCATTTTTTAGAAAAACCCGCTTAGAGTATTAAACGTAAAACGTAAAAAGAATCTGTGTTCATTTGAGAACGGTCACCTTGATGAAGGTATGAGATATAAGTCACAATAGGAAACATAAAAAAATTAAACAAAAAAAATACAAAAAATCCATGGAAAGATTTCATTAAAACAATATTTATTCTAAAAAAACAACAACTTTAGTTTACGCTAGAGAGCTACAACCTTCAAACTTATACATGAGTTCAAGAATGAGCAGCTATTGGTCATGACGTCAGGTCACATATCCTTGCAGTACTGTTGTATAGAAATGTAAGAGTTCGTTTAATGGACGTATAAAAACCTAAATTTTTTAAATAAATTATATAGTCTCAAAAACGACTACATTTGAGTATTGGGAACCTACACGAATTTTTTTTAAATAAAATTGGAAAATTGATAAATAAAGTGTAAACTACAATAGAAAATACCTTGTGTAATGTTTAGAAGATACAAACAGCACATTTGGAAGTTATTGAATCGAAATTTGAGTATCTCTTTAATGTGTGTTCGTTTGGATAATCTGAAGTTTAATAATACGTAAAATCAGACAATAAACATAAGCGAGAAACGTTCTGTACGTATAACGTTTGGAACGCTTGCAAATCCTACCTCTGTTTGTTTCAATAAATTACATTTTAAAGAATAACCTAAAAAAAGTATAGGAAACCTTTAACAAAGTTGACCTATTTTTTAAGTAAAATTGAAAATTGCATTAAAATAGAGGTTTTCCATTTAAATTAACAAAGTTATAGCAAAGTGACAAAAGGAAATGATTCACCAACAATAGAGAACACCCTGTGTAACTTCTGGAAAGTATAAATATCATATTTGGTAGTCTAAAGTATTGTATCTAAAGTTGTATAAGTTTCTGCTAAACATTTCGATATTTGTTTCAACAATATGAGGTTTTTAAAAACAAGAAAGTGCTTGTTACTGCAATTTGCTACTATTGCGCATGAATTTTGTAAATAAGGGGTAGTTTTACATCCATCATCCAACGGATGGGAAGTACTGTATCACTAAAAAAATTTTCAAAAATTCTTATTTGCTCAGCCGCTTTAAAATGTTCGAAAACGTCCGAAAACAAAATTTGAGTAAAAAAATCTTGTCTCTGTGTCTCTCTGTGTGTCTGTGTGTACTCCACAACTTTCGAAGGACTTAACATATCAACTTGAAATTTGGCATACATATAGATGTTAACTACTCAAAGCGACCGATTGTTTTTATGGTTGGTGGGGTATGGGGAAAGGGGTAAAATTGAGGGGCAAGTACATTGTGTTAATTAATGTGCTTACAAATATTTTAAAAACTTGCTATGGCAATAAACATTAACGTCTAAATATTAGGTGAAATAATGATCATTTTCTACCCTAGCGTTTTATACAGGCAGATACCCTACCTAAGCGGTCAACACCTTTACACTTGAAAATTATGCCTGATTTATTTGTATGTTCAATTACTCACACCCACCCACCCACCCACACACACACACACACACACACACACACACACAAATTACTTTTAAATAAATAAATGAGCAGTTATTATGTAAGCAGGTAATTAGACATAAATTAGATATATATCAAAACTATTATTGTTAATGCACGATGCGTGTACCAGCTTTTAGTAAATATTTAAATGACAACAAACAGGTTTATCTTGATATTAAAAGATAAGCACGATAAAACAGTAGAATATACCTGAGATTGCAGATTTTTTTTGCACCGAAAATTTCTCTGAAATAGAAGTTGATCATGCGCGAGAGAGCGAGAAAGCGAGAGAGCTAGAGAGCGAGAGAGCGAGAGAGCGAGAGAGCGAGAGAGCGAGAGAGCGAGAGAGCGAGAGAGCGAGAGAGCGAGAGAGCGGAGAGCGAGAGAGGGAGAGCGGGAGAGCGGGAGAGGCGAGAGGGAGAGCGAGAGAGCGAGAGAGGCGAGAGGAGAGACGAGAGCGAGAGAGCGAGAGAGCGAGAGAGCGAAGAGCGAGAGAGCGAGAGGCGAGAGAGCGAGAGAGCGAGAGAGCGAGGAGCGAGAGAGACGAGAGAGAGCGAGAGAGCGAGAGAGCGAAGAGCGAGAGAGCGAGAGAGCGAGAGAGCGAGAGAACGAGAGAACAAAAGAGCGAGAAATCGAAAGAGCGAGAGAGCGAAAGAGCGGGTGAACGAGAGAGCGAGAGAGCGTGAGAGCGAGAGAGCGAGATAGCGAGTGAGTGATAGAGCGAGAGAGCGAGAGAGAGAGAGAGGGAGAGAGAGAGAGATAGAGTGAGAGAGAGATTAACGGGGGAAGAGAAAGCGTGGGGGGCGAGAGGGAAAAAACGATAATAGGGAGAGAGAGGTGGAGGGGAGAGAGGGGGGAGAGAGTCTCTACACCAATAATTTGAATTTGTATGTGGTGCCATCTATGAGGGGAAATTTGAACTTGTATTATAATAAGGGGGCCTAATGTTAACTTATGACAGACATAGGGCTTCGCAATTTGTCTATGGGTCTGAGTCCCTGGTACCGTGGCGGAAAATTTGAATTTGTATTTAAGTGTTTACATTCCGATTACTTATTGCGAGAAATTTTAACTTGTATTCTAATAAGAGGCCTATTGGTAACTTATAAGACAGACATAGGGCTTCTCAACTTGCTTTCGGGCCTTCACACCCCTGTCTCGGCCTCCATGTCTGGCTGGAAATAGTATTCTATTAAGGGGCCCTAATGGTTTGTTACAGGGCTTCAAAGTATTGCACATTGGACCAAGGAAATAATCAATAAAATAATCCCCATGGATGCTTTAAGTCCCAGTCAGGTTGAGCAATTTGAAAGCGTCGTGATTTGTTACATTTCCGGAAAACCATTTACTGATTATGACATCAGTACTGTAACCTAAACTATAAAGATTCACACATTCTGCCAATTGCGTTTCATAATTTATCAGGTTATGATTGACATTTCGTCATTAGAGAATTGGCTAGTGTTCCCGGTTCGATTTCACTGCTACCCATAAACACAGAAAGATTATTTTTCATGAAGGTATAGCAGGCACTAAAATTAAGTTTAGATTTATTGACTCTTTAAAATTTATGAGCAGTAGTATTGAAAAGTTCAGACTATTTGGAGAATAGTAAAAAAAATGATTACCCGCGCTAGTTGTAACAATGATGCTGAATTTTCTTTACTAATTCGCAAAGGCGTGTTTTCTTATGAGTATATTGACACGTGGGATAAATTAAGCGAGACTATGCTCCCTGCCAACGAAGCATTTTTCAGTCATCTGACTAATGAGGGAATCAGTGATGATAGCTTTGCACATGCGTTTAACGTTTGAAACAAATTTAGTATTAGATCGTTAGGGGAATACTCTGATTTGTATCTAAAAACAGACGTTCTACTTTTAGCGGATATTTTTTTTAAGAACTTTCGGCAAACTTGTTTAAGCGCTTACAAACTTGATCCTCTGCAATATTATACAGCCGCGGTTTAGCATTCGATGCTATGCTTAAATTACGTAAGTAAAGTTAGAACTATTTACAGACATTGATATGCTAATGTTTGTTGAGAGAGGAATTAGAGGCGGTGTAGCTCAATGTTCTAATCGATATGCTAAAGCTAACAATAAGTACATGGGAGAAAAATATGATCCCACTTCCGAAAGTGTATATTTAATGTACTACGACGTAAATAACTTGTATGGGGCCGCCATGTCAAAATTTCTACCATTTGGCGATTTTTCTTTTGTTGATAATTTTGAAACTTTAGATTTAATAAACCATCCTGATGATTCGGAAATTGGTTATATAGTCGAATGTGATTTACACTATCCCATAGGATTACATGAGAGTCATAGTGATCTACCGCTGGTACCTGAACATATGGTTCCACCTGTACCTGATTCAAATTCTAAAATTAAAAATTATTGCTTACATTGTATCCAAAACGTAACTACATAATTCATTACAGAAATTTGAAAGTATAAGATATGGATTAAAGTTGGTAAAAGTACATCGTATATTAAGTTTTAAGCAGTACCCGTGGTTAAAAAATATATCTATTTAAATACAACCATGCGTCAGCAATCTCAAAATGAACTTGATAAAAATTTCTATTAATTAAGGATTAATAATGTTTTTGGGAAGCTGGTGGAAAATGTACGTAAATATAATGATATACGTTTAGTAGCGGAGTGGGAGGGTCGCTATGGTGCTCGTGATTACATAGCAAAACCAAATTTTCATAGTTTTACGCAGGCTTTAGTGTGTTAGACGTTTCGAAAACTTTTTTATACAATTTTCATTACGGTTACACGCTACCAAAGTTTCATAATAATGCTAAGCTCATGTACACGGATACGGATAGTCTCATATACGCCTTTTCGGTTCCCGATATCTATGAATGCATTAAAGAGGACATTGATAAATTCGATACATCTGATTATAGTCCCGACAATATCTTTGGAATTCCATTAGTAAATAAAAAAGTCCCGGGCTTAATGAAAGATGAAAATCATGGCGCAATCATACTAGAATTTGTAGGAATTCGTGCAAAAACGTATCCTTACATGGTTGACGAAGAAGTAAAAATCAAAGGGTTCTAGCCATGTAAGCGTCAAACAGATCACGATAACTGATTATAAACATGTTTTGTTTGATAGTAACGTAATAAGGCGATATCAACATTTGATAAGATTAAAGAAACATGATGTGTTTACAATCAAACAGAATAAAGTAATACATAATCCTTACGATGATAAACGATTAGTAAATTTCAATTTCACTGATACTAGACCTTGTGGATTTAACTTTGTAATGCACCCTTACTTTTAGCGCCAAATGTAATGACCCCTTCTTTCTCTAGTTTATCTCTACCAGGTGATCTACGTTTCGGTGCTACTTATGTAAGAATTGCGCCCTTCTGGTTTGGTAACCCAACGCGGTTTTACTTTGCCTCGGCTTTGCTCAATCGGGTTTATTTTATAAACGGGGTGTGGTTCGTAATAAGTACAGGATGGGCTTAACACTGTCACCTTAAATAAAAATTGTAAAGCATTTTTAACACGTATATTAGCAAATATTTACAATAAAATAAAATCAAACAAAGGTAATTAACAAAAGGTGTATCGGAGAATCTCTTGGTCCGTGTCCTGGGGGTCACTGGGTACGAAGTCGCTTCTGTGAACAAAAGATAGTATTTTACATCTATTCCTTACCTAAGAGATACAAATTTAAGTTACGGTCCTGTATGTACAGTAGCGCGAGTGTTATGCTCGCTGCAGTGGTTGATCGAAGCGCCAGCGCAATGAACTTGAATCGTTTGAGAAAATCGATATCGTGTTTATACGTTAGTAACTCTGGAGCGCTGAAGCAAGGATGTTCTACTCCCTGGAAGTAATACACGCGAAATGCACGTATACAAACGCGAGGTATTGGGACGATCTTTCTTTAATTATTACGGGTTTAATGCAGACAATTAGATTGTTTATCTAACTAAATGAATTACTGGTCTCTGTACTAAGTTTAATTATTGATAATTTAAACGAAATACTTAATATTACTTTAATCGGTTTACGTAAAGATCTAATAATCTACGTACTCTTTAATTTATTTACAAACGTTCTCGCACCAGGTATTTACGATGGTTATATTGACTACTAATTTATACTATAGGTTATGGAGGTATTCCTCTGCAATTCAAAGACACCGTGTATGGTTATTACGTGTTATCTGTATGTAGTAAGTGTGTGAGTTTCGAGCGGGATTTCAGTAATGTCCAGAAGACGAAGGCGACGGCCTGTCTTTACTGTATATACTGAGAGAAAGGTCGTAGGTCTTTACAGCCCTGTAACAACCCTTCACCCTCAAGTGTTTTGCGAGATCCGGCGGGGTTACCCTGCGTTTCTCTAGGTATACTTTGTGGTGGAGAGTGACGATGGGATCTACCCTGCGTGCTACTCTAGGTGTGAGTGTAGTTTGTATTACGGCGGGGGTTACCCCTGCGTACTACTCTAGGTATACTTTGTGTAGTATAACTCCTGGAGCTCAGCCCGGAAGTATTTACGGTCTGTAGTGTTTGAGTGTAAATTGTCAGAATGTATAACTTTACAACTTACGTGTCTATTAAATAGCAGTACAGAATTGAACTTTAGGTTGCCCGATCGCGACGGACTCTTCGTCGACGAACAACAAGTCGGTGCTTACTCTAAGCAAACGGAGCGGCTGCGGCTACTGGTTTCTGGAACGGTCAACGGTACGGTGGCGGTGCAGGATATCGGCTTAACTTGAATCTACGGAGATTCTACTTCTACTTACTGCAGGAGTACAGGAGTACCATGCGCGTCGCGAGTTTATAAAGGTGCATCCGTGGGCGGCCTCG
This sequence comes from Vesta saturnalis, assembly GCA_036346205.1. Classification (NCBI taxonomy): domain Eukaryota; kingdom Metazoa; phylum Arthropoda; class Insecta; order Coleoptera; family Lampyridae; genus Vesta; species Vesta saturnalis. Next base: position 2,111,919 of record JARFJB010000135.1, on the reverse strand, counting down.
CGGCTACCGTGCGGGGAATGCCATTATGCGATTGGTTAAAATCGTTCTGACGTGCAGAAACTTACGGTTTCTTAGAACTACACGTCAGCGGTGATGAATAAATTATTCGTTGTGCAATATCGCGTAAACTTATGAAATCGTACATACAGGATGGTCCATACATAATTTATTCTAAAACATATAAGTACAAGACTCTGGTTCTTTACAACTTTACATGGAATTTTATTCCTTTTCTGTTTCAGAAAACAATTTTCTCATTATGAGCAGCCTTGAAAACAAATTTCAGGAAGAACTATGGTACAGTAGTGATCAAATCTACAGAAAGTATCTGAAGCGTTTTTTGATGGTGAAGTGTTCCTCTGAAATCTATTTACTAGTATTGAATATATTACAACATATTATCCCCGATGAGTGTTTCAACTGGTGTGCTATAAATTCAAAGTGTGCAAATGAATTTATTATTAAGACATTATTTGATAAAAAATTAATTTAAAGGCTTTGCAATAGGTGCTATGGGTTAACCCTGCTAATTCCATGTTTGCTAACTGACTGATCTCAACACACACAGCTCGCAGCAGTTTATATAAGAAAAATGTGTCCTTGAGTACCTATCGCAACTTGTTTAGACTGTTAACCTTGACCTTGATCTACTTATTAGCATATACAACAACCTAGCAGTCTTCTCGTTTCCTGTGACCTTGAAAATTTTTAGATTTCTAAGGAATGTAATATACCACAGCTGGTTAATAATGTTTGACCTTGAAAATTCTATTTTTAGATTTGTAAGAAATGTAATATGACACCATAAGAATACAATGATTACGTTTGCAATTTCTATTTTTAGCTTTCAATTTTGACCTTGACACCATAAGGATATAATGATTCCTTTTGCAATTTCTATTTTAAGCTTTCAAGTTTGACCTTGACCCCATAAGAATATAATGATTACTTTTGCAATTTCTATTTTTAGCTTTCAATTTTGACCTTGACATCATAAGGATATATTGATTACTTTTGCAATTTCTATTTCAGCTTTCCAATTTTGACCTTGAGAGGACGAGTGACCTTGAAGCGAGAGGCGCGTACGTGCACGATGATAAAACTCACTTGAGCTTGTAATGTAAATCCTATACTATAGTGCAGAATCTAGGCAAAGTGGATTAGAACCCCCCTATATACCTACTAAGTAAATAGGACATTAGACGATACGAATTTACTTGGTTACATACCGCTTAAAAGACCGCAATTTGTTATGGGGTGATTCATTGTGTACTGCAACAAATGTTAGCTTAGAAAATATAAATTCTGATTTGTTCATTATAACTGAATGTATGCAGAAAGCAGCATATTATGCTAATTACAAGTGCCTCGATAGTTTGATTAAAATATTATTAGAACAAAACATCACATATAAGTTACAACCATGGTAAAATGAGGAGCACCACAAAATATACTACTGGATAATGAAAACATCGATAAAGGTGAAACAAGGTCCAATTCCTGCTTGGGATGGACATGTGGACCAGATTCGGGAATATGGCCATCCAGTAATTTAAATGATTATAGAAATACTTTAGGATACTTTAAGATGATGAAATTGTAGAAAAAAAAAGAAAAGTTTGTAATATTTAAAGTAAAATACAATTATATTCTTTTAAGTATTTTATTTCATCTAAAAGCTACATCCTTTGATGCAAACTATTCCTACAGCTATATAAATTAAATGTTATAAAACAATACCGTCTTTATTGATCCATGATCTTTCATCCAATCCCCACCACTTTATGAATAACTTATTAGTGTTTGAGCGAAGCACTTTTTCCACCGCATCCGGATACTTTGTTTTCTGTAATTCATACTCATAAAAGCTTCCCAGAACAGGTGTCCTTTCATATCTTCCAACATGTAGGTGGTGGGGTTAGTAATGGGAACTTTCACAATCTTAAATAGTTCACTAGACCAATTGAGTGTGTATCCTTTGGCGAAAATACTTTTATATTTACTGATTCGTACAATACACACGCCTTGGCAGCTTCTATGCCCGTTTTCGTTTTTAATCCTTTGGTCCACAAGTATTTCCAAAAACAGTCGATAACCACTTGGGTTCTATCCTTTGGCGAAAATACTTTTAAATTTACTGATTCGTACTATGTCACCCACATAATATCGACTCCTATCAACTGTTTTTTATGTGAGTGTAAGCCTCCAGCTTTATATGATTACCGCCATCTTTGGGATTCATTCCGGTAGTATAATGCTGCATTAGTTTAGTAAAATGCTCATTGTAGAACTATTTTCCTGTATCTATCTGCAAACTTGAAGGTTTCCCACCTGCTTTGAACATTGTTTGGATGGCCTTGGCAACTTCTATGCCCGTTTTCGTTTTTAATCCTTTAGTACACAAGTATTTCCAAAAACAGTCGATAACCACTTATATCCCTTACTTTTTTTGGCATATATGTTAAATTCTGCCAAACCTGCTTGCGAAAGGTCATCATCTTCTTCCGGGCCCGCAAACTGTGTTAAACGGTTTCCATCCAAATTGAACGTTGTTGATAAATATTATTGCTTAGTGACGACATGTTGAGGATCCATGGGATTGGTAACATTGCTGAGTCTCTTATTCACGATATCAAATTGATTATCATCAATCAGTTTGAACTGAGGGGTTATTTTCTTGAATTTATTCTGGGCATGTGAACGTCCAAATTTGTCAAGGGGCATTTTAGTTATATGTCGACATCAATGCATTCTCATTTATATTGTTTAGAAAGCGGTTGTTTGGTCTTTTAATGTATCCATCTTCATACAATTCTTCTACAATTGATATCATATGATTTACGACACCTGTGTTTCCAGCCAATTTTTCTGCCCACATTATCTCCAAATCACGAACTATTTCATATACATATATCATTTCAATTTTTATAAATAATCGGTCTGTTTGTTAATTCCTTAAAAAACATGGCTCCACCCCCTGAGTTGTGGGTGATGATGATGGCAGCAAGGGTTTGATTATTTGTGTATACTTTTTGCTGCGGCTTCTTCGAATTTGGCCACTTACATCATAATCTCACCTTGCAACATTCGTAGATCCTAAAATACTTTTAGAATTTTTTCCATCTTTGGAATTTACCAGATTTAAATTGGGTTCATTTATTACAAGCAGATCGTTTCCTTTAATTGTATTACCAATTATCCATTTGTTAGTTTTGGTATCATAGTGGACTCCATACATATGATCGATAGCATCTTCAGGATCCCTCATAATACGTTCAACGAATATACGAGGCAATTCATTGTACTGCTCGAGAAATTCTTCTAGGATGAGTTCACCATGGATAGTAGAATCATCTGCGATACTAAGAGGTTGCTCTTTTTCCTCAGTATTAATCTCTCCCGCGACAGATGTATCTAAGAAAGATGGTGTGCGAAGGCCTGGAAGAGGAGGAGGCTAGAACCATTTCTCGAATCACCTAATAGTGAAGCCTGGTGTCCTTTGAACTTAACCTAACAGGCTAGTGGGGGTAGTAGCGTGCTTTCTTGGAAATATGAATAGGGGTGGTTTTTTGGGTTTAACGTCAATGGGTAACTTTCTAGGTGTTTCTTTCTCTGGATCGATTTTATTTATTTCAGTTAGAGGTTCTATTAGGGGCTTATAGTTACTTTTGAATGTTCTTTCATTATCAATGTTGGTAGTTTTAATATTGTTATACTTCTGCTGTATTGTTTAACGAGTCTGAATAATTTTTCGCTTTAATATCATCTCCTTATTATTCATTGTAGCAAAAAAGGGGTTCACTGAATAGGTACTGGTTTACCCCAAACAGATAGCTGTTTACACTAAATAGATAGCTATTAACACCTAAACGGATCAGTAACTACTAAACTACTGAAAACAGTTTAAGGTATTACAAATTCATCAAACCTTTCTTTATAGCGACCATTGTTAACTTCAGCATCCTTATTTATGATCATGAAACCAAGCGGATCTGCCCAACACTTGGAACACATGTCCCGAAATAATTTCATGCTTATGGTGGGACTTATATGATCCTCATACACATGTTTTAGTTTTAACTCATCTTGCTCAAATAACATAATTAGATTTGCATTATCACGAATTAATTGCTTTGGAATTTTACTGTAAGTTTGACCCAAATAGAAACATATCATTATTCCTACCGATAGAAAAATACGCCCTTATGTTATTTTGCTTTTCACAAGCGATATCATCGAAGATAGAAATAGAGTTTAATTTTGCACAACTAGACTTAATCACATCTTGATTATCACTGAACGTAAAGTAACCTATATCCTTCATTGGAAGGAAGATTTCCTGGAAAAGTTTGAACTTGTTTTGATTCAATGACTTAGAGTAACGTATACATATCTAAACTTCAAACCATTTTTCTCAGTAAGCAAACTAATCATTGCGTTTGTTTTGCCGCAATTGGAGGGGCCATATGTAATGCCACGTATATTATTAGGAAGTCAATCACCATGCTTAGAAGTAATTTACTTTTCATCAGTCACGATTTTGAATTGGAAGTTTTTGTTTCTGAGCAACTACTTTCATCGTTAATGGATGAAAGAAAACTAAATAATTACATTTTTTATTTATGTACTAGACATACAGAGTGTGTATGGCAATAATTATAATTTTTTCACTTCTCCAGTAAATGAGCTATACTGGAGAATAAGACAATAGGCAACGATTCCATTATCGAAAGGTGTTAGAGATTCCATTTCCAATTTGATGTCTACCATTGAGTTTTTTAAGGATTCATTCTGTTTAGAGCAGTCCATTACAAATACTGGGTATGGTTTGAATTCGGAATAGTTAAATAATGCATCGTTATCATCTTCACCATCGGAATTTCAAGAAATTGCGATAGGCAAGTATGTATTGATTAGCACTGAAGTTCAAATGCATTGCTTCATATGAATAATAATCAGAATTCATATGTACTTTAAGGTTTCTAATGTTAATGTGAACAAATTTCCGGCCTTTGCCGACTTAGTGTACCTTTTACCTTTGGAATGCAAGGTAATTCATATAACTCCCATTGACGAAATGGAACAGTAATAATAGAATTTTTATTAATTCCTTGAAACATGTCAAGTTTCGCAGCATCACTAATAGTTAAGTGTGGTACTTTCCATTGAATTCTATTTAAGGTTATTGTTGCATCAAAATCACCATAGTAGCAGTTTGTATGGCTTCTAGATCGAATTAAAATCAACCCTTGTCGCATATTCACGATAACTTGACGATAATCCTCCATTATTCCAAATATGTGATTCAACGGAATGCATACTGTAAAGGATTTTTTTCCATTTTGCTCATCGAATTCTATTTGTAATGGCTGGGAGTTTTATCTAGAAAATAACCTGGTGGGACTGAAACGTCAATTTCATATAATACTTTTGCAAGTTTCCGGCTTCGATACGAGCCTTTTATAATGTTGCACTCTACGTGTAGATTAGGGTGTTTAAGTATTTGGATGTCTAACGCAGACGTATGTACAATATTTGGTTCTAATATGTTAGACTCAAAACCTAGCATGCGACCAATGCTACTTTATTTAGTAAAATCGATCTCAAATGAACTGTTTATCTCACACTTAGGTGTATTGTTGTCTGCCCTAATATAAAACTTTCCTGTGGGTATCTTAGATTTTAGATAATCACTAATTTCATCTAACTCATACGCACCGAGTGGAATATTAATCACTCGCAAATGAGATGGCTTTGTTGTTCTAACATAAAATCTAATGCTGTTGCAACCGTAAAATCCAACCAATCCAATAACGTATTTCTTCTCCAAATCTAGCTCTATCGGTGGATAGAAGTTGTAGCTAACTATGTTACCAACACCTTCTAAACTGAATGTTATTGGCATAACTGAGAAAATTTGAGGTTGTATCGATTATTTATCCAAAATAATGGTATTAAATTCTTGATCCTAGTTGTAATTATAATAAATTATACATCCCCGAAAGTAGTTAGTAACTTCGATAGGTGGTCGAAGATTACCGAAACTATCGTAATACCATACCTTTGTACCATGCTTTTTGTAGCAAACCCAATGTGTAGCTGGCCCGCTTTGGCTATCTAAGTTAATAATTCCAGATTCATTTTTCCATGGTAATTTGGGCATGCTATCTCTTATAAAAATATCCCTAAAATGGGGTACATTTTTTGTGTATTTCTTTAAATCAATGTCTGTTAACAGTCTTTCGGGTAATCTATTCAGTTTTTTGGAAACGGTTTTAAGTATAGTGCACAGCCACTAGATTTACATGGTTTCAGGTTAAGTGTGCAGCCTTTCTTATTCCCGGAGCCTATAGCGATCGATTCCATCATGCGATTATGGCGCGACGTCTCTTCTTGCAATTTTTTGGCATTTTTAGCCTAATTGACTGCTTTAGAAATTCCGGATGCACCGCCAGCTAAAATACCGACAGGTGATAAACCTGCGAATAACGGAATAAGAAATGGTAAATACCTCGTTTAGGTAGGAGAATTACTCTAGGAACATTAATGTTTTTCTTTCCTCCTAAACTTTTTACCACACGTTTTGCTGCTGAAAGCGCTGACATTATTGTGTCTGTGAAATTTCCGTTAGCGTTCATTTTTTTAGCTATTGTTTTTCGTACATGCAATAAATTTCCATCATTGCGTAATGATTTCTTCTTTTTCAGATTAGGCCGACGTTTACACCCCATTTCAAGTTTTTTCTTTGCTTCCGTGGTGGTACCAACTTCTAAAGCTGCAGTTCGTTCACCTAATGTTGCGTTTGATGATTTAAAGCGTTCCCAAACTTTTCTTCTAAAATTTTATATGCTCTACGTCTACTTTATAAATCTCGGTAATCTCTGTAACTGATATCATAAAGTTTGCACTGAGCATCTAATTGAATACCGGGTCACCGCGTGCGAGTAGTTTCTCCAATTTTGTACCAGGATCACAATACTGGTAACCGGGTAAATGTAATTCAACCGGAAGTTTATTGTTTAGCGTATTCACTAAACCACCACCACTTCTTCTTGAATTATTTATAGCTACTAAGCCCCTCGAGAGTCAAAGACGCTACATAGAGGTCCGAGGTTAATAGTCCGGAGCATGAGTACGTCTATCGCCAGGTGACGGCTTTCCAGAGGAAATTCCCCGGCCTATGTATTAGCTAGGCCCCCAGTATTTCTAGGATAATTTGTCATCTTTGGGCCCATCCTATCATCTGCGGCTTTGACACCATGTCTGTGAGCGGCTACATTACGGAAGGTTGGCTGATAACCTTTCCCCATCAACCCTTCTCCTTGCGTCCGGACTTGGGACCGTTAAAGGTCGCAGCTAGAGTTGAGACATTGAAGTACGGTTCGTTGAGATCTGAAGTGAATTATATCATTAAATAATAGTTAAAATGGTAATTACTAGATCGGTTAACGATCAAGGTGCTTATTTGACATTATCTAGTGCAGATTTAAAAGAGTTAATTAGAGACATTGTGTCAGAAAAAGCATCAGAACTGTACCAAACAATATCCGAGTTAAGAAACGAAGTGGTTGTATTAAAGTTAAGTAATATTGATTTGATTAAATTATTAAATATGAAAGCCCAGAAACATGCAACAACAATAAAAAGGATAAAAATTTCAATTGAAGGTGCTAAAAGTTACAGCGATTGTGTATCGGTCAGTGCAGTCAGAGATCAAGGGTCATCGCCTGTTGGTGTTCGTCTATATGATAAAGCACTCAAACGAGATACAAAACCCATACCGGTGGGATCCAGCAGCAATACGTTAATTAAGCAAAAAGAAAATATTGGATCAAATCAATCAGACAAGGTCAGTAACCAATATCAAAAACGAGTTATTACTGGTAATTCCGATTAAAAATTAGCAGAACCGTCATTTTGCAGGTAGAGTCGCATTTGATACAAGACCATCTCTAATAGAAAATTATGTAAAAAATAAATTCCAGGGAAACAGTTTCCAAGTTGAATTGTTACCTAAATGGTTTAACGCCACAACCGGTATTATAAGGGAATCGTGGGACACCCACACATCATAATCTCAATCAATTGTGTTAAAGTTAGTGACAATTACAGATTATGCCACTTAAATATACGAAGAATACCTGACAAGGAAAAGTTAATTGATACGTTAATTAATACACATATTAATTAAAGGTAAATATTGAAGGTCTAAGCAGAAAATAAATGCATTAAATGGTTACACATATGATTTAAAAATTGTTTTGAATTTTAATAACTGACTGTCTTGTTTCATTATTAATAATGGTTAAGTGGGAATACTCTTTATACCGCACTCATACGCAAGTGTGTGTTAGTTTAGGGATGACGTTTTAAAATCATTTGGATTACTTTTAACACCCAGATTAAACTACGTAAAATTGATTATTGATATGGAATATTACACTTTCTTTAAAAACAGTAAAATATATTCATAGCCATAAAGCGTATAATACCGATTAACTACTTGTAAAGATCCAGAAATTTGTACAAAAATTTTCAGATTAATTACTTATTTTGTTTAATTCTGGTGCAGAAAAATGCTCCGATTCAGGTAAAATAATAATTAACTTTTATCGCTTCTTCCGTAATAATGAAATCGGTTAAGATTTTTACGCAAGAAGTCCCACTAGAATCTCGCTTCATCTGTGACCAATCCGGTCCGACCGCAAAATTATAGCAATAACCAATCACGTCAGACCTCGAACTATATAAGCGGAACCGCCACGCGAGGTTAATTATCTTCCCTTTGCCGTCCTGAAGAAATCATCTTTATCTTTCCGCTGCCGTCTCGAAGTAACCAGCTACTTATCTAACCGCTTCCGTGCTGAGGTCTCCTGCGACCTACTGAACCGCGTCATTTATTTTACTATCACCGGCCAGTACATCTGTGTAAGTTATACTTTGTTTTATCCTGATAATCCCACCAGTTTGAAAGATTTCTTTTCCGCCTTTGGTGGATTATAAATCGATCTTGCCTGTAAACACATACACACCTCTTACACTTCTTTAGAGCGTAATCCCGCAGAAAACAAACATCCCTGACACAAATCCTCCTCTTTGCTTTTAGGAGTATTCCTGAAAGGTACTGAAGTTTCCTGCGAGAATTAAGAGTAAGGCGTAGGCTTGTAGAGGTGGTTCTTGCCCCTAGACTTGTTCAAAAGGCGTATGGCCTGTTCAATCTAGCCTTCCTTCTATCCAACCCATGGTGCGTATGGCCCGTTAGGTTCGACATCCTTCCTTAGAAACACCTTATCACACGAACATGACAGACCCGCAGGTAAAAGATCAGATTTTATAATCGTCACAATCCTTGTTTCAATCAGATTTGTTTTGTAGAACAACCACTAAAAATCCCGCCCTAAAACATTGACATATTTCTTAAACACTTCTAGACCGACTTCATAAACACCTTTAAAGTTTACCAGTCCAGTTACTTCTGTTGTATAAACAAACTACCTACTAGGAAATAAATTAATGTCATTATTATAAGTTTTTGTTATGAACGAATAAGTTCAAAGGTCGTAGGTTCAAATCCTACTCGAGGTAAACTTTTTATTTATGTATTTAATAAAATTAATAATAATTTTTAAATTAATGTAGTATTTGATAAATAAACGCTTTAAAGCTAGAAAGCAACGACATTCATAGCACAGTGACCTAGTTATAAATTCATTGCCCTTGTTAACAACGTATCCTTATCAGGCCATTGTGTACCAAATTTCAGGTAAAGAATGCAATAAAATACCCTTAATACGAGCGTTTGAATTTCTTTTATATTGAAGGAAATGACTATAAAACTAACTGTTTGGAAATTCTCGATTAATTAATTTGCGGAAACAAATAATATAATATCATCGCACACAGGAGTTGCACCTGCAACCCAGGTCTGTATGTTTTAATTGTTTATTTACAGCAAGTCACCCTGGATGTAAGCGAGCGGCCTGTTGCCACTTTAGGAACGGAATTTTATTTTCAATTATTGTAATAGTTTTTTTGTTTTATATTTTTTTACGATTAAGTGTTATATATTTTAGCTTAAGTCACACATTGTTAAATTCGTTTGTTTTGTGTGGATTTGGTTGTTGTCGATAAAATCAGAGCCTCCCCACAATATACTGACTTGAAAACTATGCCATTCACACAGCATATAGCTATTAAATAACTAAACCATTGTACAACCCTAAAAAAGGTGCTACAGTAAATTATCGAAAACAATCTCAAATCTAGATAATCCATAATCTCCTATGTTAAATATTAGTGTGAAGACATTTTCGGCGGTCAAGACTTTTGGGATGAGTGCACTTCCCCTTATGTTCAAAATTAAGTAAGACATGTGTAGGGCGTCGCAAATTGTTCTTGGGCCTTCGCGCCTCGTCGTGATCGGAGATGGTTCGTGGGCCTTCGTGTATTGTCGTGGTACCCTTGGCGGAAAACTTGTATTTGTATTATAATAAGGGGTCTAATGCTAACCTGTAAGACAGGTGTAGGGCTGCGCAACTTGCTCTCGGGGCTTTGCCCCCTTGTCGAGGTCCCATTGGCGGAACAATTTTGAATTTGTATTTAAATCTCTGCAGGTTATGGCTGGAAATATGAATTTGTATTGTAATAAAGGGTATAATGCTAACTTGTAAGGCAAAAAGATGTAGGGCTTAGCAACCTACTCTCAGGTCCTCGCCCCTCGACCAAAAATTTGAATTTGTTTGCGGCGCCATCTATGAGGGGAGATTTGAACTTGGGCCCGGACAGGTTATGGCGGGACCACCATAACCAGCAATTTCAAACTTTCCTCCAGGGGCGAAGACTCGAAAGCACGTTGCGAAGCCCTATACCTGTCTTGTAAGTCAGCATTAGGCCCCCTTATTAGAATATAAGTTCAGATTTCTCGTAATAAACAATCGGAATGTAGAGTCTGAAAGATTTAATAAAACATTGAAAACAAAGATGTGGCAAGGAGCTAAATCCCGAGAGCAAGTTGTGAACTCCTACGCCTGTCTTATAAATTAGCGTTAGGGCCCCTTATTAGAATAAAAATTCTAATTCCCGCAATAACCAAACAGAATGCAGAGACTTAAATACAAATTTAGGGGCCCACCTTATTAGAATACAGATTCAAATTTACCGCCTTACCCTACAGGGACTTAAATACAAATTAAGATTTTACTCCTAGGGGTCAGGACAAGGTGTCGAAGCTCCGAGAGTAAGTTGCGAAGCCCTACACTTGTCTTACAAGTTAGCATTAGTACTCCTCTTATTGGATTATAAATTCAAATTTCCCGCCAAGGGGTCTACGGTCTAAGCCCCGAGAGCAAGTTGCGAGGCCTTATACCTGTCTTATAAGCTAGCATTAGGTCCGCGTATTAGAATACAACTTTACATTTCTCCCAATAAGTAATCCGAATATAAACACTTAAATACAAATTCAAATTCAAATTTCCCGCCAAGGGTACCACGACAATACACGAAGGCCCACAAACAAGTTTCGATCACAAGGAGGGAAGACTCGCGAACAAGTTTCGACGCCCTACACCTGTCTTGCAATCTCGGTTATGTTCGGGGAGGGTTGGAGTGGGTGGTCGCCGAAACAGCCTTCGCCGAAAGCCTCGCGTCGCAAAATTTTACCTATATGAGGCCCAGATACATACGTCTTACCTTAAAAGCTAGTGTTAGACCCCTCACTTCATTTCCCACCATAACCATTACAGTGACCTGTATGCACTAATATATCGCTAGGTGGCGCCAGCTATATTGCAGAAAACCGTCGTTAGTCTATACACAAGTAGATGGCGCTGTTAACAAATTCAGATTTTACACCTAGGCGTCAGGACAAGGTGTCGAAACCCCGAGAGTAAGTTGCGAAGCCCTACACCTGTCTTACAAGTTAGCATTAGGGCCCCTCTTAGAATACAAATCAAATTTCCCGCCAAGGGGGCCAGTGGTCTAAGTCCCGAGAGCAAGTTGCGAGGCCTTATACCTGTCTTATAAGCTAGCATTAGGCCCGCTTATTAAAATACAAGTTCAAATTTCTCGCAATAAGTAATCAGAATGTATACGCTTAAACACAAATTCAAATTTCCCACCAAGGGACCAGGGGGCCAAGACCCGAAAGCAAGCAGCGAAGCCCTATGGCTGTCTTATACGGTAGCAATAGGCCCCTTATTACAATACAAGTTCAAATCTCTCGCAATAAGTAATCAGAGTGTAAACACTTGAATACATATTCAAATTTCCCGCCAAGGGGCCAGGGGCTAAAACCCGAAAGTAAGTTTCGAAACCCTATGTCTGTCTTATAAGTTAGCATTAGTCCCCCTTATTATAATAAAAGTTCAAATCTCCCCTCATAGATCGCGCCACAAACAAATTCAAATTTTTGGTCGAGGAGCGAGGGCCTGAGAGTATGTTAAGCCTTACAGGTTAGCATTAGACCCCTTATTATAATACAAATTCAAATTTTCCGCCAAGGGTACCACGACAATACACGAAGGCCCACGAACAAGCTCTGATCACTACAAGGGGCGAAGACCCGAGAACAACTTGCAACGCCCTACACATGTCTTACTTAATTTTGAACATAAGACGAGGTGCACCCATGCCAAAAGTCACACTAATATTTAACACAGGAGATTATGGACTACCTAGATTTGTGAATGTTTTCGATAAGTTACTGTAGCACCTTTTTTTGAGACCCGGATCTATATAAATAAAGAGTAGTTAATCGGTATTATAAGCTTTATGGCTATGAATATATTTTACTGTTTTTAAAGAAAGTATGATATTCCTTATCAATAATCAATTATTAAAATCCAAAACAATTTTTACGCCAATAGAAGGAGTTCAAAACGAAATGTAATAACAATCTATAAAGCATATGTGTAACCATTGAATGCGTTTATTTTCTGCTTAGACCTTGTACACATAATTTTAACGGTCGACCTTCAATATTTACTTTTAATTAATATGTGTATTAACTAACGTACCTACCTTCTATATTTTACTTTAATTGGTGCCAATATTAAGGGGAGTACACAATGGAGCGTAAAACAGAATATAATGCATATGTGTAACCATTTAATGCATTTTATTTCTGCTTAGACCTTGTACACATAATTTAACGTTCTCAAGGTAGAAATAGTTTAAAGTATGGTAACTTAATTACCCGTTTATATGTATGTTGAAGGTTACAATTTCAATGTCTCTATCCAGATATTGAAAAAATTTGAGCTAGGGATTAATATAACATTTAAATACTTAAGATTCATTATTTTGTAATGATGTAATCTAATCAGTAAATAATACTTTATTATGTTGTATTTTATAGGGATGCAGTCGAATCAAATACAAAATAATCATTATTTAAATTAAGATAATATTTTATATGTATAAGTTAATGACCTTCATACAGATTTGAAATTGATCGTAGTTTTTACTCGAATCATGCTCTAGAGTAGCTAAAGCAGTACAGCTTCTCACCAACCTATCAGTGGTACCAACTTAAATATTTTGATCACGTGGTATATACTTGAGCTGTATAAGCATATTGTATAAGCATACTTTTGTTGCTGATAATTTTCCGATTATCGCCGTTAAAATTTTTAATAAGTTACTCCTTCATATTAACAACATTGAGGAATATTGGAAGCTAAAGCTCTAATTTTCACTTATCTTTATCTGTGGTATTAATGTAATTTACTATGAGTTATTTTTCCTTGTGGATAATTGATATCAAGGTGTATATTAATATTAACGGCCCCACCTACGATTGTGACCAAGATCAAAGGTGATAATAGAAATTTAACCAGTCTTCCGAAAGTAGTTATTCATCCAAAGGAATGAGAAGACTAGAATTTGTATCAGAAATAAACGTTACCTACAGTTGTTACATATGTCAAAATACAGTTAATTTATGAATGTATTTTATTTCCATGCATTGCAGTAACACAGCAGTGGCTAAAATTTTGACGTTGCACTTCAAAGAGCTAAGTGTTCTTATTTTGACTATTGATAATTCACAATCATCTACACAATTTTTAAATTCTGGAATGATCGTTCATCTTATTTTTCTTGTTTTGCTCTCACTTGCGATATGAAAAAGTTAAGATAGCCGTTCCTGAGTGCTTTAGCACTTTACGCTAAACTTTGTAACGTGTAAAAATCGATATCGGATACTTTCTGATCGATTCTATAAATTTTCTTTGATTATTACTGTTTGGAAAAACAAAATTTATCTGTAGCTTGAATCGTAGGGTTGTTATTTACTTAAGTTTGCTGGTTAATTATTTCTCTACCTTAATGATTTAACTTTTCTGTATTTACTGCCTTTACCATTTATTATAATGGATTAAATGATTTTCTTTTATTGCGTTTACTTTTCTACGTTATAAAGGAATTATTTCTTTTCGTATTTAACTTTGTATTCCATAACAAAAATTCTTAAAATAAACATACTAGAGCCATCTATACGTAGGTTCTAGTAAGCAAATTCTTACATTTTTATAGGTACCTGTCACTTTGCTAAATCACCACTAGGTGGTGATATCATTGAATAATTGCATGTTACTAATCAGGTTTTATTTGAAAACAGACATTTGTTTAACATTTTACAAAATTTGATAAGGATAGCTCTGTCGAAGGTGTGGTTCTTTTAACATGGCCGTTTTGTTGTGGTGTAAAATTATGTTTTAGAAAATTTCTCTGATTTATGTTTCCTCGGTGTAAAATGCCATTTCTAGAGGAGAAGTTTTGCTTCAAAAATTATTTCTTCATTTGATGAAGTAATAGAATCGCTATTGATTGAGGATATAAAAAATATGTTTCTTACACCCACATGGTGAGTTGGATCGATTCTCTTCAAGCTCGTTATAATTAGAATCTTTCTTTTACGCTTAAACTACGATATGTAAATTGAAGGAAATGTTTTTAACCAGTTCGTGGTAAATTAACACAATATAGCTCGTCTTGGACCTATAGAGGTAAAATAACGTTAGATGAATAAACTGATATTACATCCCTTACCTTTTGCTAGCTTTTTTTTCGTTCTGCGTTTTCCTTCTTCGTGTATTCGTTGCTGTTAAGATTATAGGTTATGTACCTTTCGTCTCGCTTTTGGGTTGCTACGTTTTACCTTTAACTGTGAATGCTCGTAAATGACTACTAGTAACTGAACTGTAATTATGAGGATGGAATTTAAGCGGTATAACTAAAGCACATTCGATAAACAGGTCAGAGCTTGTTACGTGCAAACTTCAACTTTGAGCTCAAACTTACCCCAACAAAGGAGATACCTTTATATATAGGACTTGCCGGTAGCTCGGTCACGGTAGATATGGAGGGGTCCCACAGTGATACAGATGGTAAGGGTAGCTGAAAGAGAAGAGTGGGCGCCAGCTAGAATAATAAAACAGCCAGCCCTAGATAACTAGTTAATTTGCCACTTTTCTAGCCAAGTAACGAATATGTGCAAGGATCTAAGCACTAGAAAAAAAATAGTTGTAAAGTAGAAAGTCCCCAAAATAAAAGCAATATATTAATTTCTAATAATGGCAGTATATAGTTTGCATTTGTATGTACACACACACACACACACACACACACACACACACACACACACACACACACATATATATATATATATATATATATATATATATAATTTACATTCCCCAAAAAAAAGCAAAAGGGAGATAATTCCCTAAATAAATAAGTAATTCACTCGTGTTACACAAATTGTTAACCAGAGAGAATACATAAAATATTTGTGCTCTTAAATACACAATATAGCAAGCCACCCAAACAGTTTGATACTAGAATTTAGATAATGAAACCAAGTTAAATTTATATCCAAAAATTGCAAAGTAATATACAGAATTTCAAAGTTAAGTTATGCTAAAACATATATTTATAGTTTTTAATAAAATACAGTAAACAGGTAATTTAAGCATTCTCCAAGTTGTAAAGGCACATTGAATAAAAGTTATAGTAATAATACAATTGCCATGAATAACTTGCAGTAAACAAGTATAATAGAAATGATCAGGTGGTTTATAAAACCTTTAACCAGAATCTGTTGAGCTGAATGCATCCAGGAACACAGTTTCTTACAAAACAGTGTTTAAATACATACATTACCAATAGACATGCTATTTTTATACTCAAACATTTTACCCAAAGCAATTTACTGTAAAAGCGCAAAAATTTGTGCAATAACACTTAAAGTTTTATCACAAACATGTACATAGGTCTATACAATTTTTAGGATTGGTCACAGATTAATCAAAGCATTAAAGTACCCGAAGAGTCTGAATATGAGTAATTTATAACTTATCTTTCATATCCCAGCCTGTCGGAAAGTTATAATTTCAAATTTTCACTGGTGTTGAAGTCAACTTTCTTGCTAATTATGTAATAAGTAACACACTTCATTAGCCAATTGCCAGTATGTACAACTATGTACGAGTTTTATGCAAATGTCTTACAGCGTACCTATGTCCATATTTACATAGCATACAAGTATATTTAGATGGTGTACGAGAAGTATATTATGTGGCGTACCAAAGGTATATTCTGTGGCATACAAAAAGTAAATTCGGTGGCGTACAAAAAGTATCTCTAAAATTAAATACATACAGCCAAATGAAAGCATGAATATCAATCTTACCTTCAATGAGGTAAAGAATCAGAAAAGTATTAATGGTAACGTGTAGAAATGATTCAGTCAAGCATGAGTACGAGAACAGCTTATAACTGTCTCGAACAGTTAAATAGTAATTGCTTTCCCCTAAAATAAAAATAAAGCTTGCAACCGTTAAAGTAGGTTGTTACATTCTTACCAGCAAATCTAAAGTGTAAAAACAACTTCGTGGTTAGAGAAATGTGTGAGGTTAAGTCTAACCCCTTAGCTAATTGGTTTAATTATTTTCTTAATGGATTTAGTACTTCAATCGAACCAGATCGATTGTCTGTTTTCAGTAGTTCCTACGTATATATATATATATATATATATATATATATATATATATATATATATATATATATATATATATATATATCCGATATAAATCGTTTGTACCCACTACTTATAGCGATTTGGCACAAAATTTAGAAAAATGTTATAAAACCGACAACCGTCGATGGGCTAAATAAAGTTCAGAAATTTACATTTTTCTTTTAGGAAACACAAAAATTGCTTTTCTTTCGCCAAGCACACCGGAAGGAAGTGAAATTAAAAACCAATTATGCGGATGTCAAAAACCGATATATACCAGTGACACCCAACACATGAAGTTGAAATATAACTTATAAGTGACCATCAAAGGGTTGACCTAAACACTACAGAAATGTTTCTAATTGTGAAGCGTAATATATTCAAGAAACTACAGAGATAAGCTTAGAGAAATGTTATTAGTTTTTAGAAAAATAGAAAATTCAAAGAAATACGAGCAATTCATTAATTCTAATAGATCGCAAAAATTTACTTAATCGTACAGCAAAAGTAACGAATGTAACAAGCTTTCCTTATCACTTGAATCAATAAATATTACTTCATCAAGTTTATTTCTTAATTGGTTACGTGTTATACCTTGCAGTTCCTACAAAAGATTAAGTGCGTTTAAATTAACCATATTATAAATTATTTTTACTGAACTGTTTACCTGTGTTACAATTGCATGATCATGTTACTATCCGAAAACATTTAACTTTTATAAAAACTTCACTAATGTAGAATTGTAATAACTGGATCAATCCATTAGTAAATAATTTGTGCAAGTTTGAGGTAATTACTATTGCGCTTTTAAATAAAACACAGTGATGTGTTAGCATTTGGCTTCCATATTTGCCATATTTGATACTATCTCAAGAGCTACTGTTTACGCTATCGTGTGCAGGAGCAATTACTCAAAGTATAAATTATGTATATATATATATATATATATATATATACAGGGTGATTCTTTGGGAGTTCTAATTAGACGTTTTAGAGAAACTTGATATAATTAAAATCTGAAAATTTGGGGTATGGGGTTTTCGGATATTCCCAGTTGTTCTAAAATATTTAGTCTTCTACCACTTCCGGTTATACCAGAAATTGGCTAAAACTTCCTTAGTTTAAATAGAACACCCTGTATATTATTACGGATTTCGATAAAGTTACTTTTGAGGATTCTCTCAATATACGGTTTTGCTACCTTATACCGAGTGTTTTACGAGATATGACCAATTTTAATACGAAACAGTGTCCGGTTTGACACACTGTATCTTTATAAATAATAAAAAGGGAAACAATCTGGTTGGTAAAAATTTTTTTAGTATCATCTATTTTAATAAAACTTTAACATTTTGTGGATAAAATAATTTTTAATGTACGAGGTGATTCAAAACGCGTACTAAAATGTTTCTCAACTTTCTTAAATGGATCACCCTGTATTTTATAACGTTATTAGAAAGAGCTTTAACTGTACTTTAGATTTTATTAACCACTCCCTATACCTAAATCGAGCCGTTATTGGGTATTTAGCTTTTAATGTATGGAATAATAATTTGTATTATGATTTTGATTATTATTGTATAGTGTGCCGTGAAAATTTTAGTTGACAGTTCCCAGTTTGCGTCTAAAATTCTAGATAGATGAACAAGTTAACATTTTTCCTATTGTAGAAAGTATAGTTAAGGATAATGACCAGATCAGGATACACTAATGAAGATTTCATTAATTTATTACTAATTCACGGAGAATGCCACAAAATCGCAGCCAGAACATGTCGTATTTTTGCAGAACGATACCCTGACTTACCTCCTCCAACTAATAAAACCATTGATGCCGTTATGAATAATTTGCAAGAGTATGGATCATTTAGAGATAAGCCGATAGTCAATAATGAAGATAAAGAGGTAAACGTTTTGGCATTTTTAACTGCATATCCGAATGCTTCCATAAGAGATGTAACGCGTCATTCGCGTTTGTCATTTTCAACAATTCAAAGAATTTTAAAAAACAAGTGGAGACCTTATTCCTATACCACTGTACATTCCCTAAATAATACAGGTCTCCCTCGACCAATCCACGTATTTCCAAATCTCCTATCCAAAAATTCTCTTGCCAATCGAGAAAAGTGAACTGGCGCGCCATCATTCTACCACTAATAGCCAATGGAACATCCTCTAATAAGGTATTTATTTCATTCTCCAAGAAATTTCGATACAGTTCACCTGTCAATCGATTGTGCAATTGAAATGGGCCAATTAACTAATTGTGAATTATACCTGCCCACACATTAATAGAAAACCCATATTGGTGACCTCTAATTACGGTTTTGCAAATAAGTTACTTTGGCGCTTTTGGATAATTTGCATGCATCGGATGCATTTTTCTTGTAAACCGTTGGTCCTAGTGACTTTAATAATGTATACCTTTCTGAAGCAGAAAAGATGGGAAAATAAATTTTTCCAGTCGAAAATGACATACAGTATAGGGCAAAAAAGTTAGGACCGATTCAAACAAGATGGAAACCTGTATGTGGCGCCCTCTATCAGTAATAAAAGAACTAAGGTCATATTTGAATTCTGAGTGATAAAAAGCCCCTGTATACAAAATTTCGTCTGCTTATTACATTATTGTGAAAAGATTTAAAAAAAAAAACAAAAAAATTATTAAACTTCAACATAGACATAGAAAAAAGTGCCATGCCTCTATCAGTAATAAAAGAACTAAGGTCAGATTTGAATTCTGCGTGATAAAAAGCCCCTGTATACAAAATTACGTCCGCTTATTACATCATTGTAAAAAGATATTAAAGAAAAAAAAAAAAAATAATTAAACTTTAACACCCTATATCTTTTAAACGAAGGCGTTGCGGACCTAAGTTCATAGGAACTTTTTTTCTTATTTTAGTGTCCTCTATCGCGTGGCACTATGCATGACCCTATATATATATATATATATATATATATATATATATATATATATATACCTATATTAAATTTCTGCATATAGCAGTCTGTTGGGAATTTAGAAATAAATTTCCGCTTGTTGAGGGAATTGTCGTTTAATTCCTGTTGCTCCCTGTTTCAAGCTTTACAGGGTCCCTCTTTCAAGAAATAATAAGTTATCTTTTCTTTCTTTAAAGCTTGTGGGGCCTATTTCTTGACTGTTCTCCCTATTTGTCTATCTACCATCTCTGCGGTCTCAAGACCGTTTGGCTGATTTGCTAGTCGAGCTAACCATTTCCTCCTCCCTTTTTTATGTGACGTGGTTGGTTAGACACGTTGCAACTTAGCCTGTTCAGGACTACAATTACAAAAAAAAACAATTAAATACCTAATGGGTAAATCTGCTGTTTTTCCTAGACCCAGAAGTAAATGCTTGTTAAGTTATTACAACATTGCGTTAATTTAACACATACAACGTGTCCAAGATAAGGAGGGTCACTATGGGGATTTCGTAAATGGTAAGAGCTGCAAAGTAGGTTAAGTAGAGAAAAAGGTGGGCACTTAGGGGGCCAATAAAATGCCGTTTATAAATTCAAAATAGGGTGATGAGATATTTGCAAAAAAGTGAAACATTAGATTTGTAAATAATTAATAAATAATACGCGATTTCATACGCAAAAGATACGTATTTTAATTTAAGTTTTTGATGAGCTGTAGGTGAGGAAAGATCAAGAACTATAAATCGATAATTATTTGCTCGAATGATGAAGTTAATTATCACAAACCGGGGAATTACTACATTTATTTACGTCTTATTCAGATAATGTATCTGTTTTGTATAAATTTTAAAACAAACTTCAATTATAATCATATCTAAAATGAATACTGCGCCGATAGTTAAATTTGTAGTTGTATTTATTTTTTGTACAATTCTTGTATTGTTATTAGAAGTGTTTGTTGGTTTTTATGTGTACAAATTTGTGAAACTCGATTTACGACAGGAATTTGTGAAAGAAATTAAACAAGGAGCATGGAAAGAAGAATTGAAAGTATTGTTTCGAAATAAAGATTTTATTAGAGAAATTTATATTGAAGATGCAAATGTTGTCGGTAATTTTCTAGGACCTCATATTAGTTCTGTAAGCATAAATAAAATGTAACGATAGTCGTAATATGTAAAAAATGGTTGTAGTGGCATGAAAAGAACATCCATAGCAACATGCACCGATCAAGAAGAGATGCGCACGGTGGAGTACGTATGTATGGACCTCCATTACCAGGTATCTAGTAAATAGTTAGAAAGAGAAATAGTTTTATGACATTTAAATTGTGTAGGGATATTTATACCAACACGTCCAAGGAACGAAAATAATGGTTTTCGTCCTGGCTATTCCGATAAAGGATTAAAGCAATGTACATGTCCACCAGGTCCTCAAGGATTAACAGGTATCCAACGTATCCGTTTCAATATAATTATTCATGCAGTATATACGTTTAAAATATCAAATTTAATTCTATCTTCAAAACTATAAACCACTGTTTATTAAACACTAATATAAAACTCCTATGAGAAGTACTCATAATTAGACTGTCAATGTGTAATAGGTAATCCAGGTTTAAATGGCGAGAATGGACCCCCAGGTTTACAAGGAGCAAAAGGTGAGCCAGGGTTGAACGGAAACCAAGGTAAAAGTAAAGTATTTATATCATAAATTACCACCACAACATTTCAGGTATGCCTGGACCAAAAGGCGAAAGTGGTATAAAAGGAGATGTTGGTCAAAAAGGAGAAGCTGGTCAACCAGGTCCAGTAGGAGTTACGGGTATAATATGTAAAATACATTCTTAATTTTGCTATAAAAATTATTATTAGGAACACCAGGAATTCGTGGAGAGCAAGGAAAAATGGGAGTATCTGGCCAGAAAGGTGATACTGGATTACCTGGGAATAAAGGAGATAGGGGTATTTCCGGTATAAATGGTGAGAAAGGCCAAACCGGCGCTTCAGGGAAAGATGGACTCAATGGAAATCCCGGTAATCCAGGTATGTTTTCGACTAGCAAAATATTGAGAATATTTACTGTTTTTCTTACTAGGACCTCAAGGCATAAATGGTGTACCTGGTAAAAATTTCTAATAGCACCACAGTACTTTTCATATCTATTTTTTAAAACTAGGTAGTGATGGTCTTATGGGAACCCCAGGGCTATTGGGACCAACTGGTCCGAAAGGAGAAAAAGGCGAAATCGGAAAGGGAGGCCTTCCAGGTACATTTCTTATTTTGCATTGTATAAAACATAACTTTTTTGCTTCCTTATTAGGAACGATAGGAGTTCGAGGAGAACAAGGATTAATAGGCCCCCCAGGACCGAAAGGAGGGAACGGTCGTGAAGGTAATTTCATCAATATAATTACTTTAGTTATTTTAAAACATAAATCCCACAAATAAAAAATTTACTTAGATATGACCTAAGGTTCAAATAATTGAATTTTAAATTATTCAAAATGTTTAATTGATATACACAAAAAGTTTAATAGACAAATCGTATTAAAGGAAAAGGTGGACTACCCGGTTTAAAAGGTGAAATCGGTATACCGGGTGCTAGTGGTACTCCAGGTAAACATGGCGAAAAAGGTGAGGTTGGTGCACCAGGAAAGGATGGTGTTTACGGAATTCCCGGTAGTCCTGGTAAATTTTTGTCTTAACATAGTGTTCGTCTATTAATATTACTTTAATAGGACCTCCTGGGCCAACAGGTGCGCCTGGTAAGGAGTAGTAAATTAATGTTTGTTTGTAACTAGGCAGGGATGGTATTACAGGAACACAAGGAAATCTTGGAGCAACGGGTGCAAAAGGAGATAAAGGAAGTATCGGCCAAAAAGGCGATATAGGATTACCTGGCAAAGACGGTTTAGCAGGAAAAGAAGGCACTCCTGGTATTCCAGGTATAGATAATATTAAATAATGATTGAAACTTTCCTGTTTTGTTCAGGTACTCCTGGCATTAATGGAGAGCAGGGCAGAATAGGCCCTACTGGACAGAAAGGCGAAATAGGAAGTGTAGGTATAAATAATAATGAAACGGCTAGAGTATTTAAATAAAACAAATAGATATCTCACAGGAAAGGACGGACTACCAGGTTTAAAGGGTGAAAGTGGACAACCAGGAGCCAAAGGTGAAACAGGTGATACTGGTTTACCCGGTAAAGATGGATATAACGGAATCCCTGGAAACCCTGGTATGTATTATTTTTAACTACTGCATTAATTTGCGTGTTTGTAATACTCGATTAGGTTCTCCAGGACAAATTGGTGCACCTGGTAAGAAAATAACCTTTAATTTTTGTGGTTCTAAGTTTCTAATGATCAGGTCGAGATGGACTTCCTGGAGTGCAGGGAGAAATTGGATTTGCAGGAGTAAAAGGAGATAAAGGAGAATTAGGTTTCAGTGGAGAGAAAGGACAACAAGGAGATAAAGGGGAAATAGGGCCCATAGGTTTAACAGGTAATTGACATTATTTTAGTAAAAGGACTCAACCTGTTAGTCGTTGTTTAAGGTTCGAAAGGTGAAATGGGCCCTCAAGGAATAATCGGTCAATCTGGTTTGAATGGAAGAGATGGATTACCGGGTAGTCCAGGGGTTACGGGAGAGAACGGGAACGCTGGACCACAAGGACCCCCTGGACCACCTAGTAATCAAGGTCCGATAGGTCCACGAGGGTTGCCAGGTCTCCTAATGCTGCAAAAATTGAGTTATTTATTTACATTTCTATTATAGGTCATTGCAGTTCTTGTAATCATGAAGCAGTGGTGGAAAGTGTAGATATCCTAATTAAACCATATGGAAAACAAAATTATAAGAGTTTGCATATGCAAACTTCAGGTATAAAATTTTAACTTTGTTTAATTATTTGAGTTTTTTACCGCTAGATTGCAAAAATCTTGCTGTTGGAAGAATGGATTTTCTTGGTACTGCTATTAACGAGCATACTGCTGTAATGATTGATTCTAGTCCAATCAACAAAGAGGAAAATAACAAATTTTGGACAACTGCGACTGATAAACTTAAATTGTTTGAATTTGATAGTGCTGGTTTACTAACACAAAATAAACCATCAAAGTATGTCTTATTTACGGTTCAGAACACTTCGTCATCGTCTTCTCTTTTTCGCTGTCCTTAATTACGGTGATCGAATTCATGTGTTTACACCGAGTTTTATTGCGTAATGACTAAAGAGCATAAACAAGGCTTTGGATAAGTACGGCTCAATTACCATAGTCATTAAAAACACTGACAAAGAGATGGTACAAAGTTGATACAATTACAATGAAAACCTTTATTGGGTAGAAGTCGTCTCTTAGGTTTTTACTTTTGTGGTTAAATGTTTCTATAAATTTACCGTATAACCGCAGCGATTTAGAGGTAGCGAATCGACGATGGTGAATTGATGCACACCGCTTATTTAACCACGAAAAGTTACTAATCTGTTCGTTTCAGAATTTATGATCTTGATGTAGCTTTTGATGGAAATGCACATGTCGTGTACAACGGATTCTTGTTTTACAAAATGAAAGGGAATAAACCAACAATTATAAAATATAATTTCGAAACTGAACAAAGTCAAACTCTGTTAATACCACATCTTCCAAAAGAAAACATGAAACAATTATACCACAGTAATTACAATTATTTCGATTTTAGCGTTGATCAAAATGGACTTTGGGTAATCTTTTCCATTCCAGAAACTGGCAACACTGCAATTGCAAAAGTGCTATTACATTAAACATGTTGCACAAATATGTAACAACGTGAGTTTCAGATTAATCATGAAGAAATGAGTATTGAAAATATGTGGGAAGCTACAATTAAGAACAAGAATGTTATAGACATGTTTGTTGCATCAGGAATCTTATATACCTTAGAGTTCACATCAACGTATGACATTCAAATTAGTTTAGCGATCAATTTACAAACATCCAGCGTGTCAAAAGTTAACGTTACCGGAATTCACCAAACTGGAGGAATTACGATGGCTACTTACGATCATCGAAGTCAGGTATGTTATAACGACCAAGAATTCGATGTAAATTTTAAGTTTTAGCAACTCTTATTGGTTGATGGCGATAAAAGAATGACTTACCCTTTCTACTGTGAAGATGAAGGGGTACTACCGACTAATATACAACCAGAATAATAGTATTTTTTAATCCTTTAATTATTATATTACTAGCTATATTTTTGTTTATGTTACCTTAATTTATTTAAAAATAGAACTGGAAGTCAGTTTGAGTTGTCTATCAATTACAAAGCCAAGGTGACCATCAGCAAATAGTACATTTCAAACGAAGGTAAGAAAGTACTATTTTGCAGACCAATCACGTTTATAAACCGAGCCGTTAGGCGAGGTCTGTAATGTGAGGTCTGCAATAGTACTTTCTTCCGAGGTTTGAATACTATTTACCTCCCGTCCGGTCTCCCTATGGTATAATTATACATATTAGAAATTAAAAACAAATAATAGTAATTGCAAGAGTAAATACGTATTGTGCCTCTGAGGAAAAATTTTTGTTTAATCGAATTACTATTTTATTACAAACTAGCCGTGTTCTCGATGGTCAGTTTCCTACCTTTATTTTCATGTCGATTCGAGACATTTCCCTTTTGATAAATCAGCCCTTAAATTAGTCCAAACGTATTTTTTTATTAGGTACTTACTTTTGGAAGTTTTTTCAGAAGCCTAAATACCAACTTCCACGTTTCTAACTTAAGAAATGACTACCACATACAAACATACATACAGAATAGGCGAATTATATTGTTGGATGTATTTAGTAAAATAAAAATCATTAAAATGCAAGCTTTAAAAGTGTGCAAATTGAGTAGCAGACTGAGTGTGTTTTTTTTTGTATCAAAACAGCTTGGCAGTTTAAAATGTCAGAGGAAGTAATGTCCTGTACGCCTCCTGAACTCCGAGTGGCTGCTCTGGCCACGGTTGAAAATTTACTACCCGAGACCTCAAAAGACAGGTACAATAATGCATACATCAATTTCAAAACATGGTGTAATGAGAAAAATGTGATTAAAAAAAGTGAAAATATTTTATTAACGTACTTTAAACAAAAATCGTTAACATATAAATCATCCATACTTTGGGATACATCGAAATTTGTAAAATTAGTAGCGTTTTTAAAATGCCAAAATGTTGGCTACAAACCAAAAAAATCATTGGTATTAGATATATCCCAAGTCAATACATTTTTGAAGGAAGCACCAGATACTGCATTTATTGCCATAAAAGTAAGTACATATAGTCAGTTTTTAATCTAGTTATTCATGTATAAAATTATAGGCTGCTTTAATTATGGGTATCCAGGATTTGAGGATAAAGGATGACATTGTTGTTGTCAACATACCAGACTCAAAAACTGGGGTTGCTAGGAAATTCGTTATCATTGAACCGAACTGGATTTGCACTCTTAAAAGGTACCTTGCAATGCGGCCTTCAGAACAACGTTTATTTTTAAGCGTACGAAATGGCAAGGTAACAAAGCAGCCAATTGGACACAACACCTTCGGTATAATGCCTAAAAAAATAGCGGAATTTTTGAAATTGGAAAATCCTCATCTTTATAGTGGACATTGCTTCCATAGAACGTCCGCTACTGCACTTGCTTTGCGCGGTGGTGATATTTTAGATTTGAAGCGCCACGGGGTTGAGGAGTCCTCAGTTAATTTTTAATTCAATCTTCCGTAAATAAAAATGGGACACTATGGTTGTACAAGTTCAATGGGCATATCTGCTTTAAGTAGTACCTGACTACTTAATTTTATTATTTTTTAGTCCCAACACCATAAGTTATTAGTAATAATGACAGTATGACAGATAAAGGTTTTAAATAATTAGTTATTTGTGCTTTCTAAATCTTCTTCTGTTCCGTTTAGTAATCATTTCCTTCTGTATTGTTGTTAATTAAATGGTCGTAATCAGTTTGAGTAGAGTGGGGGTACGTAAATATTTATAAATAAGGGTAATATGTACTTATTAGTTTGATAGTATTTCTATTACTGCTTCTAAAATGCCTGTTCATACTACCATTGATTTAAAAGCTCGTATCGTCGCTGAGTTAGAGAGTGGTCGCGATCTACTGTTGGTCGAGTAAGGATTAAATGGACTGTCGAACATACGATAACGAGAGCCGTCAGTAGTGGTAGACGAAGAATGTCTACAACAGCTGAGAACGAAGAATTAGTAGTGTATGTGAGAGATCATCCTTTTACGAGCTACAGTATTGCTAAAAACGAAACAGAATTTCCTGGATGTGGTGCAACGGTTCGGGCTAAATTAAAAGAAGTTGGAATAAAACAATACGAAGCAATCACTAAAAAATTATTAACAGATGATAACAAATGATGTCGTTTAGAATTTGCCAGTCAATATATCAACGAGCCCTTGGAGTTTTGGAGTCGAGTTATTTTCAGCTATGAAAAAACTTTCAGTAGCACTAACAATCGATCTCTAAAAATATTTCGACCCGCTAGAACCCGATACAAAACGGATTACGTTAATCTTAAAAAACATAGTGGTCGTTTTTCTGTAAATGTATGGGGTTGGGTAAGCCACCGCGGGCCAGGAGTTTGCTGGATAATTGACATTCTGGAAACTATGATGACTCCTGTGAAGAAGACTACATTTTTCAACAAATAAGTTAAAATAGGAATATTATCTTACTTAACTTTGGAATTTTTACAGTGATTATAATGAATTTATTGCTACAAGGATAATGCACCTATACACACGTCGCGGTTAGTCCGAAATTGGCTTCAGGAAAACAACGTTCGTTTGTTACCGTGGCCAGCAAAAAGCCCAAATCTCAATATACTTGAAAACGTTTAGGGTTTGGTCACAAAGACAATTCAAGACCAACAAGGACTACATTTCATTGCCCAAAACCGTGAACAGTTCATTGCGGCAATTGAAAGTGCATGGGAGCTGTTGGAGTGGATTGTTTTGAGCATTTAGTAGCGTCAATACCTAGACGATTGAAGGAGTGCATTGACAATGAAGGCGGTCATACACATTATTAATTTTATATTGCTACATTAATAATTAAATTACTCTATAAGTATTTGTTTACTAATTTTTTTTTAACGATTTCTGTCCTAATCATCAAAGTGTTATAAATAGGTTTTTTAAATGTAGTTTTTCAAATTTTTGTTTTTTTTCCATTTAGATTTTAGTTACTTTGAAATATCAGACCAGACAGTTTTTTTTTGTTATGGTGTATTGTAAAATATAATATAATAAGATAAAAATTGATCAGAACATTCCACTTATGTCATGCATTAAAGTTTACCTGAACTGTAATTGTTATGTACGAAGGTCGGGTACTACTTAAAGTAGGTAAGCTCATTGAACTTGTAAAACCATAGTGTCCCATTTTTGGTGCCCCAACCATACATCTAATCTCATTCTTGGTACAAACGAAATGTGGGTCAAAATTGTCATTTGTTACTTGTCACCGTGATCTAAATA
Organism: Vesta saturnalis; assembly: GCA_036346205.1. Classification (NCBI taxonomy): domain Eukaryota; kingdom Metazoa; phylum Arthropoda; class Insecta; order Coleoptera; family Lampyridae; genus Vesta; species Vesta saturnalis. Next base: position 2,083,425 of record JARFJB010000135.1, on the reverse strand, counting down.
GACCAGGTGCAGCATTGCGCATAATGTCCGACCAAAGAATAGACGGCCAATCAAATTTTTATCAAGAATGTAGCCATATTTAAATGCAGAACTAGGCACAAACTGTGACGAAAAATTCAAACAATTTATAACATATAATATAAAATTATAATAACCATAAACTAATAAAAATATATAATTCTAAATAAATTGACGAAAAAAAAATCAATTTCTATATCGACTAGTGTACCATTTTGGTATGCTAAGGTTATATTAGGTTATGATTTAGACATGTTGCCATGCAAACACGTAAACCTGCAGACACACAGACAGACACACAGACACACAGACACAAAGGCACACAGACACACAGACACACAGACACACAGACACACAGACACAGAGACACACAGACACAGAGACACACAGACACACAGACACACAGACACACAGACACACAGACACACAGACACACAGACACCCAGACACACAAACACACAGACACACAGACACACAGACACACAGACACACAGACACACAGACACACAGACACACAGACGCACAGACGCACAGACGCACAGACACAGACGCACAGACGCACAGACGCACAGACGCACAGACGCACAGACGCACAGACGCACAGACCACAGACACACAGACAGATACACAGACACTGACACAGACACACAGACACACAGACACACAGACACACAGACACAGACACACAGACACACAGACACACAGACACACAGACACACAGACACACAGACACACAGAGACACAGACAGACACACAGACACACAGACACACAGACACACAGACACACAGACACACAGACACACAGACACACAGACACACAGAAACACACAGACACACAGACACACAGACACACAGACACACAGAACACAGACACACAGACACACAGACACACAGACACACAGACACA